>JAXHKQ010000059.1:0-67738 GCA_038407185.1 Chalaropsis ovoidea
TACCCCCCCCCCCCCCCCCCCCCCACGCCCCACACCGCTCATATTAAAGCACAAGGAAGCGCAATTCTACTGCTATGCCGTGACTCCTTGTCATCCGCAAGTGCAAGTCTAGCTTTTATTTTCCTCTTTGAACTTGAACTTGAACTTGTCCTTGGCACACTACATCTATACCACCATGTCGTCGGTGCCTGAGGGGTCTTCTCCTGGCGCCGCGTCCAGCATTGGCCATAACACGAGAGTCTCTCAGAGAGCGTCTCGGTCCTGCACAGGTACGTAGGTAGCTGACACCACTCACGGGTCTCAGGTCACGGACCACGGGTCACACAGCGTCACACACGCCTCTTGTTCTTGTTACCCGCATTCTGACACCCTCGCACAGAATGCAAACGCCGCAAAATCCGCTGTGATAAGACTGTTCCATGCAACCAGTGTCTTCGGGCCAAGGCTCCTGGAAGATGCCGCATTGAGATGGTTGAGCTCACCACAAAGTACACCAAATCCCGCCAAGAAATCGAATTCTTGTACCAGCTCAAGGTCTCTCTCACCGCCGCATCGCTCACCGAAGCTCATGACCTCATCAGTTCCCGCCTCACATTGCTCGAGACTGGACAGGAACCTACCAAATCAATGAAATCTGTCCCCCGCGGGTCAAGCGATCACTTCCATGACGTGCTCAACGACCAGCAAGCAGATGAAACCTTTGACACTGCCAGAACCCTCATGCGCCTAGGCCGTGGCTATCCAAACCCATTGGATGTGCTGGATCAGGCTGTCCCCGACTCGGAATTCAAATTGGCCATCACGGATAGCATTCCAGACGAAGTTACGGCTAGAAAGTTGGTCAGCTACTACCTGGAGCACTTGAGCTGGCACCACGCTGTTTTGCATCACGCAGAGTTCTCGGCACAGTGCGAGGCGTTTTGGATATCAGGAGACATGATAACGCCCCAATGGACCTGCGTTTACTTTGCTGTCCTCTCAGTAAGTTCTTATTTGCGTGCGGGTCATAGACCAATTGCCGACTAACATTGTGGCCATAGGCGTCTGCATACAACTTGCCAGAGAACTTGTGTGATGCTGTTTACACACGACGTTAGTCCCTATATACATTTCTCTTAAACGAGCCTCGTGAAACAATGACTAACATCCCATCTCTTCAGAGAACCTTCGTCACCGCTCCGAGTTTTGGTATCACCAGATGGTTTCTACCCTCTTTTACACTGATTACACCTTGAATCACTCAGGTAAGTGACGCAGGAGACTTGCTTCTTCAAACCCCCAATCATTATGAACAGCCAAGACTAACCTCTATTTCGCTTTTTGTTGCTGCAATGTAGTGTTCAGTCTCCAAGCCATCATCATATCGTGCATGGTGGCCCACCCCTTGGGCCAAGCCGTGCGCCAAATGGTTCTCCTCAGCTCTTCACTACGTATCGCACAGTGTCTTGGCTACGCAGCCCAGACTCCATCAAAACCCATCGGGGCCGGTGGCATTGATGGCTTGACTGCAAAGATCACCGAAGAAGTCCAACGCCGCATTTGGTGGCAGATTTTGGTACAAGACTACTTCTTGGTACCCATGGCCGGCTCGTATGGTAGGTCGACCACTAATATTGCTGTGGAAAAAGATACAAAGAGTACTAACATATATGCGGCCATGTGCGCCCGACTATCCCTGAAGGTGTGAGCCCGAATCATTTCACAACTCCGATGCCACTCAACTGCCATGACGACATGATAGAACAGCCGCCCAATGTACCAACAATAAGCTCGTATTGTATCAACCTTTCCAAGAGTAAGTCCTCTTCCATCTATCATTGTAAAAACAACTACACGCCCTAACCATGGTTGCTATCCTGCAGTGGCTCTCTTGATGCCACAGCTAATCGATGGACTTCGTTCCCCTACTACAACAACACGCGAGACCCAATATCACTGTATCAAGTTCATTGACTCCAAGATGCGTCAGCTAATGGCGGAGCTGCCCCCGTTTCTCCGACCGGAAACGCCATTTGACCCGTCATGGCCGGCGTGGATTGCCTGGGCCCGTAGCACATTGACGATTAGCGCAGCTGACAAGGTACGTTGGCTGACTTGACGAAGATGGTGCCCGAACATGAACCCGACAAAAGAGTTATTCGCTTACATAGACTGACCGAAACAGATTATCATGATCCACCGTTCGTTCCTCGTCAAATCTTTCCAGGACCCCCAAACCTACGACTTCACACGTCGCACCTGCGTCTCTGCTGCTCTCACGATCCTCAACGAATTTCACCGGGTCAAGGGCAACGACGTGGTGCGCCTCTGGATCATCCCCACCTTTACCGTGAGCGCAGCCATTGTCATTGGCTTGGACATCTCGTACCGTATGAAGAATAAGGAAACCTACGAGGCCAAACATCTGGAGCTTCTCAACGCCACCATAGAAGCCTTGAAGAGTACACTCATGGATTGCGACGTCACGGTTCGACAGGGCGTCACGCTATTGGAGAATCTGTTGACGTATAGACTCAACACTGACATGTCTCCAAGTGGTTGGGACGAGATTTCCACGCCACATCTCGACGAACTCATCGGATATATTGGCGAAGATACGGCTTGGGGGACAGAAGCTCAAATTTGAAGCATATTGAGGAGGTGGCCAGTCTAGATATACATCCTTTGCTCTACCAAAGTGATCACGAAGAAGAAAAGAAAGTAGGAATATCACATTAACAACTGACACATGAACAAACAAAAATGCGAAAAAAAAGAAAGCAACACAGTTTGATACATGTGATAAGTGAAAAGTATGTTGTGATGACCACGATGGGATTCGAACCCACAATCTTTTGATTCGTAGTCAAACGCCTTGCCATTGGGCCACGCGGCCTTGCACTTGTTATTGTTGAAGTGGGACAGATGTACAAGCAGCTATGAGGGGCTCACAATATAGCCCTGCCGGCACCCCGCATTTTTTTGTTGTGGTAGGGCTTGTTTGCTTGGAAGCTTCATCCTTGTGATCTCCATGATGTTTAGCTGATCTTGTATTAACAGGCCTATCTCTTTCCTTCTTCCTTTATATCAACACAATTTGTTTTCTCCCTATTGAGATTGAGACTACCGAATACTCACAAAAAAGCAACCCGCACCGCAACTTCACCATGCCAAGCTTGTTGATTCTACCATTTCCACCCAACTCCCCCTCCAGAGCTGTCATCGAAGCCGCGTATCGACCGCCGTTGACGGCAGTCCTGGCCAAGGTTGCGGCGGCCGCCGCCGCTTCGCCCACTGCTACATCCGATGAGACAGACCAAAACAAGCTCGTTGTCGTCATACCAGGCCCGTTTCTGCACGGCCCCCCGTACGGCACGAAGCAGCTAGTATGGAGCAGCGCGCAGTCGCTGCTTGCACATGTTTATAGCATCATTGCTGCGATCTGTGCCCGCAAGGATATCACGGTTGATACGTCAGTTGTGCTGGTAGACCATTCGCGGGGACAGACGTTTAATCTGGAGCCGACGTGGAGCTTCAAGCCGAACGGAACGGCGTTGTTTGATCTGCGTGCTTTTGCACACTCCTTTTATCCGTTCGATACACTGTACCGTGTGAATACCGAGGCGGGCTTGGAAGTTTTCACAACGTACTTGGAGTTGATCGAGGGCAAATTCCTGCTAAAACAACATCAAATAGTCACAGTCGAAGGCGGACTCACGCTGAACATGGGCCATAGCTCTGAGCAAATACAGGACACAGATGGTGCTACATACCCCGTGGTTTGCATTGGAGGTACATTTGACCATTTGCACGTCGGCCACAAGCTGTTGCTTTCTGGAGGAGCCATGCTTCTTGATCTCTCCCGCGACGTCAAGGCCACCTTTGTTATCGGCATCACGGGCGATGAGATGCTCAAGAACAAAAAGTTTGCAGAATGGATTCAGCCATGGAGCCGTCGCGCACATGCAGTGGTAGAATACCTTGCCTGCCTGCTTGATATACGTGAGACGCGGGGCAGGAAGGCCATGCCTGTGGATATCCAGGAGACAGCAGACAGCTTGACGGCTACCTTCCGGGAGGGCTCCCTCACTGTTGAGTGTGTGGCGATCCAGGACGGATACGGGCCAACGATAACTCGTGAGAACATGGATTTGTTGGTGGTATCGGGGGAGACTCGATCTGGGGGAAAAGCCGTGAACGAGAAGCGCGCCGAGAGAGGATGGCATGCTATGCAGGTCTACGAGGTGGATGTTCTAGAAGCCACTGCTGATGGAGAGGAGGACGGGGAGGAAAGGGGGAGTGGGGGAAGCTTTGCAGGAAAGATCAGTAGTACGGCGATTCGGGAGCACCTCGCCCGCTCTCAGGGCACTTCACACTAAGTAGTGCCTCCACAGCCCATGCGACCCGAGCTGCTGAAGTTCTAGAATGAACGTAACGTGGCGTTGGCTTTCTAATGAGATGGATGCACCCCATGATAGGCAATACTTTGCGTCGACGTCCTTTTTCCACCGTCACCGTTTCATTCTCCCTATCCAATCCCCCATAATGGTCCAGTTTCTGAGGTCACTCTCTGCGATAGGTCATCTATATGTTTTCATCAAACTGTATCAAGCTGGGTGTGTTTTTACATGTGTGTGATGTTGGAGATCAGAGTCAAGATTGGCTCTCACATCTAGTCTAGCCTTGTCAAGACAAGACGACGGGTAAGGATCTAGAAGCGGCAAGCGAGAAACAAGGGTATGAGTTAATGAGCCAATGCTGGCCATGTACTTTCCACAGTGCGTATGATGCCGCTTTAAGACGCCGGCGCTACAAATCACGGCTGGCGAGGAAGCGCCATGGAGAAGAACGAGTGATGCAATTGTAGATTGTGGCCATCACACAGAAAATATGCGCTTCCAGCTCTGTAGGAAATCTATGTGATGTGATATCACTGGTCCCCATCCATTTAGCCGGAGGGGCCGGAGCAAAAGTCCGGTTTAGTGGGGCAGTGTTACATTGAGCTAAAGAACAATGGGCTCGTCACTACCATTGTTCTTGTCGCTAGCACGCACCGAGAAGCATACAGGGTTTACATCCAGCACATGTGGAATGTACATTTCCTGCAACAACAATTAACTCTAATTAAAATGAGGCGCTCGGGGTGAGGTCGCATATTATGGCGTTGCATTGGCCCAGGTTGAGAAGTTTCCACAGACAGAATAGAGGCTTCCATGATGCGCGCGCATCATGCACTTTGTCAACGTCATGTTGTCATGATATATGCACGTGCGTAGGATGGGGGGTCTGTTTGTTCCTGTCACTATGTAAGAGGAACACTCCGCAGTGCGTATGTGCCTTCCGTATGGATTCTTCCCGCTTTCCGTAGTTGGCAGTTGCCGCTATGCCCGTCAGCGTGTGTTTGTTCTTTCCACTTTGCCCCCCAACAGAACACTTGCCCAGCCCAGGCGTTTTTCTGGCCTTCGGTCAGTCAGTCACGCCCCCCCCCCCCCCCCCGCCCTCCCCCCCCCCCCCCCCCCCCCCCCCCCCCCCTCCCCCCCTTTCCCTTTCCCCTTCCCCCTTTTCCCCCTTTCCCCCCATCCCAATTGGGGCCCCCCCCCCCCCCCCCCCACCCCCCCCCCCCCCCCCCCCCACACACTTCCCCCTCCTTGCTTCTGTCCATAATTCCATCCAGGAAGCCAGCTGTGTTTCTCGGCTCGCCGTCCTTTAGCTCCTCTCTCCCCTCTGCACCCACTCTCTTCCCATATCTCCGTATCTCCGTCCAATAGACACGAGACGAAAGGGTAATGCAACATCATCGTCTTGGGACTTGTGATATTGGAAAGCCATGGAACTTTGTACGGCATTCGCTTGAAGGAGAAAGTCCTCAAGTGAAACCTGACAAATCCAGCGGGAACTCGACAACAGCCCAGGCCCGTTGGACTGTTGACCTATAAGATACGGGCTATTTCCTCTCCCACTTCATTTTCAGTCCTGTTCATCTCGCGCATTATCCTTCTCGGCATCTTATCTATCAAGATGCATCTTCGCACTCTTTCACTTTTGGTGATTCCCGCCATATCCCAGGCAGCCGTTATTACGTCGGGAGCCCAGGCTCGCAATACCGCCCCTACTGCCCAGACTGCCCGTTTCAATGGCTATATTGTTGAGTATGCGCCGGTAAGTTTGGGAACCTGGTTCACATACTCAAACATCGTGTCACTGTCCTCAAGGCTAACTTTTGTTTCACTAGGGCAACCTCAGAGCCCGAGATGGGCTGGCTAGCGCAGATGGAATGGAAATTGTGCGTCAATTTGACAGCAAAATCTTCAGCGGTGCGAGTATCAGGACATCCTCGCACAATATCGACACTCTTCGCTCTTTTGACGGCATCTTGGGGGTTTGGCACAACACCCTTTTTCAGCCACACTCCACCACCGTTCAGTCAGACACTACACCCCCCAAGAGAGCGCCCATGAGCCAGACAAGCCACACTCTTGTCCACGTCCAAGAACTCCACGACCGAGGCATCACAGGAAAGGGAGTCAAGGTTGCCGTTGTTGATAGCGGAATTGACTACACTCACGAAGCTGTAAGTGTTTTCTGTGCAGTCATCAACTGGCGCATTTGGCTGTTCTCTCAAACTAACAGCATCATAGTTGGGTGGAGGCTTTGGCCCTGGATTCAAGGTAGCTGGTGGCTATGATTTCATTGGCGACAACAAGTTTTCCGAAGGGCCTGCACCAGTTCCTGATTCTGACCCTATGGATGAAGGTGGCCATGGTACCCATGTCGCCGGTATCGTGGCCGGCAACAACAGCTGGTTTAAGGGCGTTGCTCCCGACGCCACTCTATACGGATACAAGGTTGTCTCCGACGTGAGCGATTTCTGGAGTGACGACATTGTCATCAGTGCCTTTTTGAAGGCCTACGAAGATGGAGTAAGTTGGTCAAATCCAAATTTCTACATCACCTACACACTGAAGTCTAACACTGAATCTGTTAGGTCGATATCATCACAGCCTCCATTGGAGCTCAAGACGGGTCCTCTTACAATCCCTGGGCCCTGGTAGCTTCTCGTCTTGTTGATGAAGGCGTTATTATCACGGTTACCAGTGGCAATAGCGGCCTATCTGGTCCCTTTTTCTTTTCCTCTGGATCGGCGGGAAGGAATGTTCTGGCAGTGGCAGCTGTAGAAACTCTCGAGTACCCCGCTACCCCATACTATCTCAACATCAATGGTGACATCATTATCGATGGCTACATTCCCAGCCAAGATACACCCTCGTTTCCATCATCTATTGTCGACTGGCCCATTATCCCCATGTCTTCAGAGGACAGTCCTGCCGCTGACGCTTGCGAACCCTACCCAAACGGCACAGCTAGCCTCAAGGGCAAAATTCCTCTGGTCCGGCGTGGCGGCTGTCTCTTTGTAGACAAGCAAAGGCACTTGACGGATCTCGGGGCCGAGTACATTCTTTTTTACAACTTCGACACGACCCCCATCTGGCCGTACACTCCTTTCACTGCTAGCAGAATCGCGACTCTGACTTCTGACTCTGGCGAGGCAATCATTAATGCTGTTAGAGCCGGATCGAATGTCACTGTCTCATTCAACGTTGACCCCGAAGCTCCGGTTGCTCTCCCCAAGCAGACCACCCCACGACCTGCCTTTTTTACTTCATGGGGAAGCTTGAATGATCTAAGTGTGAAGCCCGATATTGGTGCTCCCGGTACCGACATCTTTTCGACCTGGTTAAACAGCACCTGGTCCGTACAGGGCGGAACATCAATGGCCTGCCCCTATGTTGCTGGTATCGCCGCATTGTATATTTCTGTACATGGTGGCCGCGATGTTCAGGGCAAGGAATTTGCAAAGCGCTTTACCCAAAGGGTCATTTCCAGTGGGCAATCCCTACCGTGGTGGGACGGCTCCTCGGAACAAAAGGCACCCATTACACAGGTTGGTACTGGACTGATTAACGCCCTCAAAATTGTGGATTACACCTCGCAACTAGAGTTTGAGAGGATTGCACTGAACGACTCTGCACACTTCAAGGGCCACCATGAGATCACCGTGTTCAACAACGGCAATGAGCCTGTAACCTACGACTTTTCTTCAGAGGCTGCAGCTGGCATTGAAGTCCTGACTGATCTTGATACCGACTTGCGTGTCAAACTTCTGGATGAGCTAACGCCAATCTCCCTGGAGCCGATAATCAAACTCCCCGACGGATTCACCCTCCAGTCCGGTACCAGCAAGACCGTGATCGTGAAATTCGAGAATCCCAACACTCTCGGCTGGAATAGTCCCGCACTTCCTAGCTATAGTGGGAAGATCTTGGTACATTCTTCACTTGGTGAGAGTCTATCAGTTCCATACTACGGTGTAGCGGCAGATCTTCACGAGGCCATTACCAGCTTGTTCCGGAAGGGCTATCCTACTATTTTTTCCACGCTGAATGCCACTCCTATCGCGGAGAAGTCTACATTCAGCTTCGATCTCAGCCTCGACGCACAAGACTTTCCCCAGCTGCGTACCGTCCAGGCATACGGCTCGGATGAAGCTAGGTGGGATATTTTTGAATCCAGCTATGATGAATCTCAATGGGAATACCCTCCCGTTGTAGGTCGGAATGGCTATGTCGGGTCTGCCTCATATTGGAGAGAGTCCAATAAAGACCTCACTATATCACTATACGACCCAAACTCTCCAAAGCAGACCCAGCTGGACTTTCCCAAGACCTTGACTCGCAATGGTTTTGGCGATGAGATACCACAGGAAATGTACACTCAGTTCTGGTGGCTTGGACGTCTGGCAAACGGAAGTGACATTGCCTCTGGAAACTACAGGTAAGCTTTTTCTTCCCTGAGTACCCTCTTGATTGGTTGATTGCTTTACTCACTAACACTTGCTTGTTTAGTATGCGCTTTGCTGTATTGAGGCCATTTGGACACCGCAATGTTAGCGATGACTGGGAAATATTTTCAGTTCCGAAAATTACCATTGACAGAGTTTAGTTTCAGGGTCGAGGCAATAATATCATTTGCATTTTAACGTAGATAATACTGCTCGTTTTCCTATTTTAAGTACGGCATTGGTATTCGTACTCGTGTTCAGCTGCATAAAGGCGTGTTTGTTACACAGTATTATGTTCGTGTCACGTCGTCAGCAACTTATTGAAAAAATCTGGCCAATATGGACACAAAATAGGTCTGCATTTTCAACAAGTTCTCAACATCCTCTGTGGCGCAATTGGCTAGCGCGTCTGACTGTTAAGCAGCTCAGCTTTGAGTTGCAGCAATCAGGAGGTTGACAGTTCAAGCCTGTCCGGAGGAGTTCTATTTTTGTTCTTAGGTTCGGCATAAAACCCATTTGTCGTTTTTTTTGCTTCTTTTTTTCTGCCGCAGCTGTCGACAGCTGCCCAAGTACACGTGACTTCGCGATATTCAGAGACAGTATGCTGCTGTCGCGTCGCGTCGCTTGATCTTCATCTTCATCTTATTGTCTAGGCTCCGTGTCAAGTCAGGCATCATGACAACAGCCAGTGCACCCTGCGCAGACAAGGCAACCCCTGACATATCGACAAACAACGCCGAGCCCGACGAATGTGAACATGACAACCCAGGCACAACAGACTCAGAAGTCAGGGAAGATCAAAATGACAAACACAAGTCGTTAAAGTACCATCTTCTGGGGCAAAGTGCCACGAAAGCGGGGTTGGCTCTGGATCAGTCCAAGGTGCGCATGTACATTTTGGTTTCTTGGGGTACATGATACATTCTGACTGGCTGATAGATTTCCGAAATCATCTATGAAGCTTCCAAAGGCTCCAAGTTTTTCCAGCGCGAGGAACAGAAAGACAAGCTTCTTTCGGAAAAGATCGAGAAGCTCAAGGCCAAAGCCCAGAGTCTGCCCGAAGGCCTACTTTCCAGGGCCAGGCGGGATGCCGATGCCCTGCTTATTGAGCTCGAGGTCACGCGCGACCTGAGCCAGTACATTGTCCATGTTGACTGCGACGCATTCTTTGCTGCTGTGGAGGAGCTCGACCGTCCGGAACTCAAAGATGTACCGTTTGCCGTTGGCCAGGGTGTTCTCACGACCGCCAACTACCACGCCCGCAAGTTTGGCTGCCGCTCGGGAATGGCATCATTTGTGGCCAAGAAGTTGTGTCCCCATCTAATCCTCTTGCCCATCAGTCACACCAAGTACAAAGCCAAAGCCGAGGAAATCCGCGCCGTACTAGCTGACTACGACCCGCGCTTCGAGAGCGCCAGCATCGACGAGGCATATGTCAATATCACAGCCTACTGTACAGAAACCCAGTTGGCGCCAGAGGCGGCTGTTGAAAAGCTGCGTGCCGAGATCCACGCCAAGACCCAAGTCACCGTCTCAGCTGGAATTGCCGCCAACGCACGCATTTCCAAGATCTGCTCCAATGTCAACAAGCCCAATGGCCAGTTTGTTGTGCCCAGCGAGCGTGACGTCATTGTGTCTTTTATCGGCGCCCTGCCCACCCGCAAGGTCAACGGCATCGGCCGCGTGCTGGAGCGTGAGCTAGCCGGTGCCCTGGATATACACACTTGTGCGGATCTGTACACCCACAGACAGTTCTTGGCACCGCTTTTTGGCGACAAGACCTTCCATTTCCTAATGCGCGTGTATCTCGGGTTGGGCCGCACAAATGTACAGCCGGCGCAGGAGTATGAGCGCAAGAGCGTCGGCACTGAAAGTACCTTTGGCGAGTTATCGGGTACGGAGGCGTTGCAGAATAAGCTCAGAGCGATATCCGAGGCCCTGGAAAAGGACTTGGCAAAGCACAACGTCAAGGGCCGGACCCTGGTGTTGAAAGTCAAACTACACACTTTTGAAATCTTGACAAGGCAGGTCATCTCGCCCAAGGCCCTAGCAAGCGCTGAAGAGCTGTTCACATACGCCATGCCTATGCTCACTAGGTTACAGGCAGAGAACGATAAGATGACGCTGCGGCTGATGGGTTTACGGTGCACGAACCTGGTTAGCACCAAGAAAATAACAGATCCTATGGCATTTTTTGGACTTCGAAATCAGCCTGTGGAGGGTGGAAATGGCATAGCGAAACCAAGACCACGGCTGTCTGAAACTGAGGAATGGGAAGAATGGCCAGCAGAAGAGTTTGAACATCCAGAAAATGCTGAGCCCACGGTCACGGTGCAAGGAGACAACGATGACACGGAACAACCCGAAGCTGGTACATTGCAAACAGAACCAGCCAGTTTCGAGGCTACCCGACAAGATTCAGGGGATAATGATCTCTGGGACTGTCCGATATGCTCACATCCACAACGGCCAGAGGAACGTTCGTTTAACGAGCACATTGATCTGTGCTTATCCAGACAAACGATTCGAGACGCAGTCGAGGAAAGCTCATCTGTGGATGTTTCGCGAGAGGTGTCGGTTCAGGTTCGGAGAAGCAAAGGCGCGGATAAGAAGCGGGGGCGGCCATCTCAGACCAGAGATCCGAAGCAAAAGAAACTCTGTTTTGGGTGACATGTGACAAGGAATTAATGAATAACCAAGAAAAGAGCCACGGGCTTGTAAATACATTCGTGACCTTCTATAAATGATGTTGCTTTATATTTACCAATAATCTTATGTTGCTAACATTACACCGCCTATTAAGAGTTGTGTACTATGGTATTCTTGATTAAATAGTATTACAGCTCCTCCTTGGCCTCGGCGTCCTAGATTTTTAAGTGTTAGCACATGATTGATACGGATCACAGTGGAAAGTATTAGGGGTACTTACGGTGGCAGCCGCGGCCGTAGGAGTCTCGGTAGCAGAAGCATCTGTAGAAGTGGCAGCCTCCTCGACCTTTTCCTTGACCTTGTCCTCGACCTTCTCCTCGGCCTTGTCCTCGACCTTGTCCTCGACCTTCTCCTCGACCTTCTCCTCGACCTTCTCCTCGGCCTTGTCCTCGGTCGTCTCGTCGACCTTCTCGACCTTCTGCTCCTCCTCCTCCTCGACGGCGGGGGTCTCGACGGGCTTGACCTTGGGAACCAAAGACTCGGGCTTCTTGACACCCTTGATACCAATCAGCTCGGTATTGAAGACTGGGAGTTGATGAATGTTAGTTATATGTGTGATTTCAAGTAACCGATAGTGGTGTCAGGGACAGGATCGAAGCAGGTGAGTTCGTACTAAGAGTTGAGCCAGCGGGAATGGGACCGACGTCACGCTTGCCGTAGCCCAGTGCGGGGGGGATGGTCAAAACACTGGAAGTGAAGTAGACGTTATGATTAGCAATGGAAGCAATAATTTCCAGGTGGATATTCAACCGTACCGCTTGTCACCAATGCACATCTTCAGGAGACCATCATCCCAGCTGTGATAGTATTAGCACTTGTTTCGCCTCAGAGTTCAGTGATCCTCATGGCGCAAGGCCTGAAATCAAAGTAGAGACTACAAACCCCTTGATAACCTGGCCAGTTCCAACCTTGAAGGACAAGGGAGAGCCGCGGTCTAGACCTACGCAGCGGGTTGAACAGTCAGTATAAGTAGACAGCCAATGCAACGTTTTTGTCTGCAGAGACATGCAGAATAATGACTTACTCGAGTCGAACTTGGTACCATCCGCCAGAGTGCCAGTGTAGTGCACCTGGATCATGTCGCCCGCCTCAGTTGGTCTTTCGCAAAGGTACTCTTCAGTAGCGACAATGTTGAGCTCAGAGGCGGTGGCCAGAGCAGCAAAGGCGGCAAAAATAGCAGTGGTCTTCATCGTGGGTGTATATCGGTAATGTGGTGGATGATATCGAGAGGAGAAAGAAAATGGAAGAAATTTTGATGGGCAAGATATTTTGTTGCAACGTTGTCGGAAGTTGTCAGAAGATCGTAAGGACAAATAACCGTGATCTGTTCTATTGTCACCAAAAAAAGACGGGCGACTGTAACTGTAGCGCTGTGACGTCGAGCGACAAGCGTCAGGTTCCAGGGCTCTCCAGGGGCAGATGATTAAATGTGGGGTATTCGCCTGTAGCTAGTTAGGGTTTACAGCTATGTCTGCATTGGGGGCATTCATTGTACGGGTCAACAAACCGCCCGTTCAAACAATTCCAAGATCGTCTATCGAGGACAATTCTTCGGACTAAAAATGCCGCATCATATTTACATGAATTTATAATATTTTTCCTTTAAATATTCGACTGGAGGGGCTAACGACTGGTACATTCAAAAAAGAGCCCTCATCGGATCTGTCATAGTAACATATGCGTAAGAGAAAAGCCGCTGCTCAACGGCAAGCTTGTATGCTCTCGTCATACTTCTTCGGCTTCCACACCCAAGCCTCAAGCCTCGTCATCGGAGGGGACACGGGGATCATTGGCCAGCACACCAGCCTTCAAAAGCTCGTCGGGGCTAGGTCTGTGCGAGATCTTCTCGTTGAGGGTGTCGGCACGCATGCTCTTCTGGAGCTCCATTTGGTGGGCCTGGATTGCCGGAGCCGCAGTGGTGGGTGGGAGGATGTTTTCTATATATGGGAGGACATATCCGGTTAGTAAGGAGCAAACAAGACAAGTTCATGCAGGGAGCCGGGTAGTGGGTAGTCTCACTATTGATGAGGTTATCGCGAGTGGGGCGATGCTGAAGGTAGGTATCGAGACTGTTCTTGCGCTCGGGACTGGCAACAATGTGCGAGTCATCGACAGTGGAAATGGGAGTAGTAGTTTCCATGGTCACAGAAAGGGCAATGGAGGATGGGGTATGGTTGACGTTGATGGTGGTGATGTTGAGGTTGAAATAGAGTTGTGTGGAGCAATAGATGCTAAGGGGATATCGGGATATATATGTAGCGAGCTATCTTAGGCTCTGCTCAAATGGAGATGGATACAAAGATAGAAACAGGGAGAGTGTTAACTGATGAGACGAACAGTGAAGAACAAAAAGACCAACAAGGAGGGAATCGGGAAAGAGGACAATCTGACATCTTATATAGCAAGTCCCGGTCAGCTAACGCATGTCTGTACATAGATACCAAGTGTGTGTGGCGGTCTCCCACTTGGGCAATTAGGCTTTGAGCACATGTTGCGTTGGATTTTCTTTCCGTATTTTGCCAGATGCGGCGAGCTCATTCCTGCCACACTGCTAAAACACACCCATAACAAAGGCGTGTTAAGAAATAGACACACATCCAACGAAAGCTTGGGCAGCCCACTAGAGAAAGCGGTGGAGTGATACCGGATCAGATGTCCTGCTTAGTCTTTTTCCCTGTAACCCTTATGCTCTCCTAGCCAGGGCCACGGCCAGGCAGGGGATCTTCCGGCACACATCTCTCCACTTTTCAGGTCCCATGGCATAAAATTGCCCCACCTTGTTGTCCTCAACTTCAGTTCCAAGATGTTTCGGGTTTGATCTTTTCTTAGGCTCTTGCCAGAGGATTGGAGAAGTTCAAGCTGTTATTGGGGTAGCAGTTCTCCAAAAGTACTTTAACAGGAGTGAACTGGTAGGGTTGGGGTTAGTACAGTATTGTCGGCATGTTCATGCACAGTGGACGCTAATCCCCAAAGAGACTCTTTGTAAACAACCATGGGAGCAACAGCCCTGACAACGACGTGTTTACATGATATGATGCATGAGAACTTATCAATGGCTGGCCTGCCAGACATTGATTCACGTGTAAAACCAGTGGCCCAATTGGTCGACGTCAAAAACAGATGGAATGGAGGGGCAGCAGGACTCGAGGATGGTTGCGAGGAGCAACGGGACAGGAGGACAGAGGCAGAGGCAGCGGCAGCGGCAGAGGCAGTGCAAGTCACCATGCTGCATGCTGCAAGCTAGAAGCGCTGGCGTAAACGTAGAACCAGAGCCCTGGGCAGGATAGACGCTTTGTGTCACTCGATTCATGCACTATATTCAAGATGAAGAAGTGTGTGCATGCATGCAGTAAATGGTAGGGCTGTTTGGTGAACATCGGATCAAGCGGTTGCTAGATGTCCAAGCATTTGTTTATGCTCAGACAAACGGAAGGAAGCAGAGGCAACCAGAGCCGCTTTGGTGAGCTTTGGGCGTTGGTAGGCTTTGTTGTTGTTTTGATGCAAGTTCTCCCCGCGCCTATTCTATAAGTCACTTGTACTTGTACTTGTACTTGTATCTTCCCCGCGACATCTCCAGTTCTGGAAGTTTGTTTTCTTCCTTTCTTTTTCCATCTAGACTCTTCTGAACAAATTGAATTTGACCAATTTTCTTTTTCCTTACCGTGAATATCTTCTTTTTTTTGGCATCTATTTATCGTGGATAGACTGACTATATGACATTGTTCTGTTTATAACACTGATACAGGTTTGTGTTGTGCCCTATAGAAGCCCTACTCTCCCCGCACACCACACCACGTCTCGCCGACTAACTGCTGCCCGTTCTGTGTTTACAGCATCTATCAACAAGCATCATCGACTACTGTGGAATACTTAACATTCATTGCATATTCAAGAAAAAAACACCAAAATCCAGGGCCGTGTCGACATCTCTTTTCTCGCTGAACTTAGCCAAGGAACACCACCCACTTGTTCGTGCCATCACCATGATCGAAGTCACACGATTTAAGCTGTTCATGTGTGGTCTTACACTATGCCTGATCATAGAGCTTGGACTAGCATGGGGCTGTAAGTTTTACTGTTTCTACATGGAGTTTTACTGTTTCTACATGGTGGTTTCCGAGCACACTCACTAACAGTATGCATGTGCAGTAATTAGCATTCTGGGCCCCGGAGCCAATACCCCCAACTTCATGCTCTTCTCTACCGTCTGGACCATGGTCCTCCTGCTATACGTCTACCTCTCGCAAAAGTTCGCCCCCCAGATATTCAAGCGACGAGTGGCCTTTTATGCTCTTGCCATCACCGTGGTGTTCTGGTTTTCTGGATCTACTGCCCTTGCGGCTTGGGTCGGCGTTCCAGGTACCACCAACAATATGGAGCGTGTTGCCCAGGGAGCTACTGCCTTTGGTTATTTTATCTGGGGCATGCTGTGTATTATGCTGTGGATGGACTGGAATGCCTTGCTCAGGAAAAGGATCACCCGCGGCCTCAGTTCCAAGGAAAGCTCACTCGGTACGGGCATCTCGTCCATGGACTACACACACACACAACCCTCCTACTCCGAGGTGGCGTCTAGTGCAGCCTAAAGGACAGAGAGACAAGGAGGAAGTGAGGAGGAATAGAATAGTGAGCCAGTAACGAGGGCTTCAAGACAAGAGGAAAGCGCAAGTGAAGAAGATGGTTACCCTTGAGCTATGATCAACGACATGACGACCTTTTTATTTTATTTTCAGCAGCACAATAAATCTTGGGGCGGGGGAGTCGAATGTTGGGAATTCATGACCACAAGCCACGAAGATTTACGAATACCCTTGTTTCGGTAGAGAGACGGACATATAAGAGAATAGAAGACGGCGTTTCCTGGCATTGTGGCTTCGTAGTGACGTTGGACGGTCATATCACATGGGAATATCAAGTGTTGAGGCTTTTTCGTCTCTCTCTCTCTCTGTGTGTGTGTGTGTGCGCGTTGTGTCTCCATACCTTTCTCCAAATGTCAAGGCCACAAGGCGATCTTCACGCTTTCACATGCTAATGCCGTGACGGTTGTAGTTGGGCGCTGTGGTCGTCCAAAGACCAACCCGACAAAATCGCACATAGCAAGTGGAACAACGATAAGCCAGGTATCTCCATAGCATTTACTGAATGAGATGAATGATTAAAAAAAACGATAAGCCACGAAAACAGCAAGCCTACCTTACTGGAGACAGGCGAGCCGGAGAATGAAAGCCGACTACATGTGCCGAAGGTGAGAAGAGACACGGAGAATATTGCAAGTAGGAAAAATTAAGCAGAGGCAAGACAGAATAAAAAATGTTGACAGGGCTTTGCTTTGCTGTGCCAAAGAAATCTCGGGGTTAAGGAGGACAGAAAAAATAGATAAAAATAACTATGAGAACGCTCTGGAGGGCAGACATGATGACGTGCTTGTCTAACCAATTATCCTATCGTGGTAATTTTTCCCTTCTCTTCTTGTCGTTTCTCGGTTAGCAAGTATCGTGGGTTCCTGGGAGTTCTTTATCCCCGTGAAGTTGCTTGAAGGAGCTTGTTGCACGGGCTAAAAAAAGCATCCATAGCTTACGAATAATACGCGGTCTAGCGTTAAACAAGGCCTATTACTTTAAAATACCCCATGAGCTTTGTGGCCTGCTTTGGTGAACAACCACTATCCACGAACCATGCACATACACATACAACACATACAACACATACAACACATACGCATGTATGCATGTAAGTACCCATGCCCGGTCAAGCACATATGCGGCAACGCCTGTCTACCCACGTTTGAATTCATGCCTCGTGAGTGACAGCACTAGTGAGAGAATAGCGAAGACGGTGGGCAATCTGGAGGAACTGCAAGAAGGGCACCTCCGTATTGAAGTAGATGAGTAGATGAGTACATGAGTACATGAGTACATGAGTATGAGTACATGAGTATGAGTACATGAGTACATGGGTACATGAGTACACCACCATTCGACCAAGTGATACAAGTACTAGAGTCTCGAGTATACAAGCACCCAATGTACTCAAGTACATGTGGTGGTGTATTCCCCGCTAGTCACGTGCCCAGCCCGCTTTCTAGAACAACTCAAAAACAAGCGAGAGCTTTTCTTGACATGCATGTACATCTTCATGCCTGGCCGTGTAGCTCGTACCTTTTCATGTTCTATTCATCCCTTTCCATAGGGCACACCGACAGGTCCAAGCTGTCTACTCCCCCTCCCAGCCAGCCCACATTCCGCTCCTCCCAACTTTAGGTGGTGCTGTGCTGCGACAAGGCGATGATGATGGCGTGTATCTCGGTTTTGTTGAGAGCAAGTTTCTTGCCTGGGCCTGGTAGTTGCCGCACCGACTACTCGCTGCCGTTTGCCCTATACGTGGCTGCCCCGCCTTGGTGGATGGCTTGTGATATTGATCGTGCTTCGTGAGCCAAGCCTGGGTCAAGGCAAGGGCTTTTGATGCCGCAAGAATATACATAAAGGACAGGTCCCCGGAGAACTATCTCTTTCCCTTTCTTCTCTTGCCTCATCACCCTCTCTCATCTGCATCTGCATCTGCATCTCTCTTTGTTTCTGTTTTCGGCTTTGCATTCATTTCATACTTGGCATTCCCTTTTGGGACCATTCATTCATCCAACCACCCAATCATCCTCATCCTCATCCTCATCCTCATCCTCATCCTCACCAATCGCCATGAAGTCGGCTGTTGCTGCTATTGTCCTGGCCGTTGCTGGCTCTTCCACAGCCTCGGCTGTCCCTGTTGTTGAGCCCAGACGTGCCAACACCAATGCCCACCACAACCCCGTCAAAAATATCCAGGTCGGCGTCCGTCCTTTCTGGCTGGTTGACGAAATGAACCCCTCCAGTGTCAAGGCTGCCATGGACCAATGTGGCAACTCCGATGTGCGCTTCGAGTCCAGCATGTGGAACATTGGCCACCGTGGTGGAGGTACTCTGCAGATCCCCGAGCACAGTCTGGAGTCTAACCTGGCTGGTGCTCGCATGGGTGCTGGTATGCTGGAGTGTGATGTTAGTTATACCAGCGACCATGAGCTGGTGTGCCGTCACTCA
The DNA here is from genome assembly GCA_038407185.1 of Chalaropsis ovoidea. Lineage (NCBI taxonomy): Eukaryota > Fungi > Ascomycota > Sordariomycetes > Microascales > Ceratocystidaceae > Chalaropsis > Chalaropsis ovoidea. Next base: position 18,601 of record JAXHKQ010000059.1, read on the forward strand.
CACTGCGACCTGCACTCTACCACCAACATTGTGACTATCCCCGAGCTCAATGAGAAGTGCAGAAAGCCCTTCCGCCCCGGTAACGGCATGCAGCCCGCAGATGCACTGTGCTGCACTTCCGACATTACCCTCGCCGAGTTCAAGTCCCTGTGTGCTACTATGGAGGGCGTCGACACCACAGCCGACCGCCCCTCAGTTTACATCAAGGGCACCCCTGATTGGAGAACCGATCTATACTCGACCTGTGCCACGACACTGTCACTCAAGGAGCACATCCAGCTGGTCGAGGAGCTGGGCTTAAAGCACATTCCTGAGATCAAGTATCCGGATGGTGATATGCCCCAAAATGGACTTTCCGAAGAGGCCTTTTCGTTCAAGATGTTGCAAACTTACGTCGATGCCGGTGTCGATCCGAAGAATGTCTACCCCCAGTCATTCTTTTACTGGGACATCGATTACTGGAGATACCACTTCCCCGCCTTTGCCCCCAACCTGATAATGTTGGACTACGTCGGTCCTACTATTCTGACCCGTGATGATGCCACCAAGAGACTGCACGAGTATGCTAAGGACGGATACAAGATTATCGCCCCGCCCACGTCGTTCCTGATTGATGCTGAGGATGGCAAGTTTGTCCCCAGTGAATATGCCCGCACAGCTAAGGAACTTGGTCTGAAGATTATCGCCTGGTCTATGGAGCGTTCGGGCCGCCTGACCGATAGTGACCGCGGTGGCTACTACTACAACCATGGCCAAGACGCCGTTCATACTGAGGGTGATGCCTTTGAGCTGCTGCATATGCTCGCCAAGGATGTTGGTGTTCAGGGTGTCTTCTCCGACTGGACCGCCACCACTACCTTCTTTACCAGCTGCTTCCCTGACCTGATCAAGACGCTTTAAAGCCTTTTACGAGTATTTTATAGACTATAGAGTTGGTAATGGAAGCCCTGGTGACCACGGGGCTAGTTAGCACTGCTTTTAATTCAGAAACGTTTACAGGCAAACACCACGTATGAAGTGAAAAGAAAGACCCGATGTGATTGCTGGATCAACAAGTATCAACGCATCCGTAGATTTTTATCTTGTGCTCTTTGTGACTGTGTTTTCTTCATTATCATCTAGACCGGCTTCTGCCCAGTGTATACCTGTATATTTATATATCCATGTCGTCTGTGGTCGTCCAAACTTGCAATGGCAGTGTTCGTCATGTCGTCCAATTCCTGCTGCGAGAGGCCCAATTTTGGTAGCGCACGTGACTTGGCAGATTCAAACAATTGGGAAACAACCTCTATCATGTACATGCCGAGAAATCGCTGCTGGGTCGTCTGTAGAAATAACACATTCGGGGTTTAGTTTAGCATGTATTACATAAATGACACGTGACCATGGCACGACCACGCTGTGGGAGACTGTGGGAGAACGTACCTTTGGCCATCTCCCTACAGCAACGGGATATGTCTTTTTCTCGACATTAATAAAGCCAGCTTTTTCAATCAACGACTCTAGTCGTGCGCCAATGTCGAATTCGATGCCAACGCCTTGCAGGCTCTGTGCTACGAGCTCCAAAAACACCTTTGGCGGGTGGTCGGCGGGCACGGTGCCATCGTTACACGACAGAAAGCCATCGAATTCTGTGCATTCGATCCAGCCACCCGGCACAATATGACTGGAACAGAGACACAAGAAGTGTTAGAGAGATGCAACACACTAACAAGAAAACAGCAAGGCGCGCAGACAAGACTTGCGCTTGACGGAGAAAAGATCGGAAAGGGGCGAAGGGTAATACGTTCAACATCATCCTTGGCAAAGAGACACTCACTCGAAGCTATTCTTCAGCACCGTGGCTGGACTTCGTATCAACGCCATCACGTGCCGTATATACACCAAGTCGAAGTTGCCGCCATGCAGCCATTCTTCGTCTTCTATGTCGTCAACCATAAACCGCACATTTGGTGGCAGCCACTCGGGCATGATTGGACTTAAATCAATGCCAATGACTTCGGCGGCGGGAAACGCCTCGCCAGCCTCGATTGTCCACCGGCCCGTACCGCAGCCCAGGTCGATGATGCGCTGTGGCTCCCGGTTGCCGTCCTGGCCTAGTGGCGCATGCAGCAGGCGGCCATTCGTCAGCTCGAGCAGCATCGCATGCTTGAGAGCGTCTCGCTCCTGTTCGGGGTCGTCGTTGGGGAGGGGATATCGGCCTTGGCGGAATTGGTGGAAGCGCCGCCCGTTTTCGTATTCGTGGCGCATGACGATCGACGAGAGGTCCATCTCGTAGGTGTCGGTGTCAAGGTCCAGCGAGTCCATGTCGTCTGAGTCTGTGGCCTCTAATTCCGAGGTGGAGACATCGTGTGAATGCGCGTTGTGGCTCATCCCAGAATTCCAGTGGAGGGCAACGGGCGTCGACAGCGGACGGCGGTTCTGGGCTTGAGGCTGTTGTGGTGACGGGGATGGTATTGAAGGTGGCAAACCTGACGAGTTTGAGACGGCCATGGTAGGCAATGTAGAAAGAAGGGGAGATGTGAAAGATAGTACCGGGAGTAGCATAAGAAGAGATGAAGACGGGCTCGATGCCACGACAAAGTGTAACTAAGAGAAGGCGAAGTGTAAATAGAGCTATACTAATCGATAGAGTCTCCCTTGATATGAAGTCTAGAAGCAAAGAGACAGAAAAAGAAAGCAGGGCCTCTATGTCTTGTTAAACACAACCCAAGTCCCGATTGACAGGATGGCCTTCCCTTGGTTTGGCATGAAAAAAGACCAGGAAGCAAAAACTACACTATTATAAACCCCGCGGCAATCCTGCGGGAGTCAACACAGGGGGAGATACATCGGAGCGCTGACGCCCGACATGAAAGCTCGTGATTAATAGAGAGAACAAGTGAGAGAACAATGAGAGAACAAAGGGTTGCTGAGGTGGAAAGAGGGTATATGAACGAAGGAGACAAGAGACAATGGCATCGCAGGCGGCAATGGATGTATCACGGTGTGTGTCCTCCAGAGGCTGAGCCTGCCCATAGTAGCAGATATCCCAGACTACAATGATCAAACATCCTTTCTAGCCTCTCCCCATACGGAAACAAAAAAGCCCTCTCCTATAGCCCCTGGGCCTTCTTATTCCTTAGCACCTCTTCTTAGCACGGAACCCTCCCCCTTTTCATCACTCTCCTCCTCTGCTATTGGGGTTTTGCATTTTGTCATCGACGTCGACATCCAAGCAAGTCCAGAGAGAAAAGAAAGGAACCGCGCTTCTTGGTGGTGACAGAATGATGGTCCCAAGTCTTCGGGTGAGTTCATGACAAAGCGGGTCGGGGACGGGGGCGGGGGCGGGGAACTAAACTTGCAGCTGTTTATAATCAAACAAAACCCGAAGATGTGGTTCTTTGTTTAACTTCTCTAGCGTCATGGGCTTTTATTGCTTTTTTTTCTTCCTAGTCCTCCGGCCTTCCTTTTCTCCTCTCCTCTGATCAGCACGACAACCACCCCTCCCATCTCGCATCTCGCATCTCTCATCTCTCATATCTCATGTATCACATCTTGACAGAAGCCACATGCAAGCCCACGTCTTGAATTTCACGCGGCTACTCACTTGTCTCCTTGCGTAACTCTCTTCTCTTCTCACCATACCCCCGTAACCCTCCCCTTGTAACCCTCCCCTCGTAACCCTGTATCCCGCCTTGTCCAAATATCAAGCTGCGGCATTGTTCTGGGCCGCAGTGACTAAAAGTGGGGCCGCCCCCTTTTCACTGTGCGATCGGGTTCATCATCATTTCTCCTGCTCAACCAAATCTAATACTTTGGAGGTGACTGCAACTTTATAAAGGCACTTTTGAGGCTACCAGTGAGCTGTTTCCTCTTTTTTTGGGATATATCTGTTTTATCTTGGTGATATTGCTATCCAAGGCAATAGCGTTTTTGTTTATGCAAATAAAAGCCATTCATAATGCATTAACCCTAATGCAAGAGAATGGGCCCGAGAGCTGCTGCTCCGCACATTTGCACTACAACGTCAACGCCACACAACATACACAGATTCATTCAACATGATAGTTTGAATCAAGCTTCTTCTTTTAAATTTTTTTTTTGATCACATGCTGTAATACAATACTGAGATTATGCTTCGAACCTCCTTTCCCCTCTTGGCTTGGCCACTTTTTGCCTTGGCTGTCGTTGCTGAGCCGCTTAAATGTATAATGTACTTGACTGGGTGAGTTTATGATGACCACAAACACACGCTTTATCCCTTCCTATTTCTCAGTATTAAAGTTCAATGCTCGGCTGTGACTAACACTCCATCGGAAGCCAACATCCAATCACACCTTCACTTGAAGCAGTGCGCCATGTCACCCACGTGGAGTTGGCTTTTTTGGGAAGTGATCTTTTCAACAAACCGCCTCCGGACGAGTATCCACTCTTCATGTCCGTCTCCGAGGCCCGATCTCACTTCCGTCCCGGCACCAAAATCATGGTGGCTATCGGTGGGTGGGGGGACACCAGTGGCTTTGAGGCTGCCGCTAGAACGGCAGGATCTCGCGACCTGTGGGCCCGCAATGTTGCTGCCATGGTGAAGGCGACTGGCGCTGATGGCGTGGATCTGGATTGGGAGTACCCCGGCGGTAACGGCGAACACTATAAATCTGACCCAAACTCAGGGAAGACCTGGGAGATTGAAGCCTATCCGCTTCTACTTCAGGCTGTTCGAGAGGCTATCGGACCGACAAAGCTCATGTCGGCTGCAGTTCCCGGCCTGGAGCGTGATATGATTGCCTTTACAGCTGCCACTGTGCCGCAAATTTCACAAAACCTTGACTTTGTGAATGTCATGACTTACGACCTGATGAACCGCCGCGACAATGTCACAAAACATCACACTGGTGTGGAAGCATCTCGTCAATCTCTCAACGCGTACATAGATCGGGGTGTTCCGGCTGACAAACTAAACCTAGGGTTTGCGTTCTACGTCAAATGGTTCTTGACCGAAGAGTGTGACTCCGAAAACCAACTTGGTTGCCATACGGGGACGATGGAAGACCCTGAGACAGGAGCGGATCTGGGCAAGACGGATGGGTTCAGTTGGCATGATTCAACACCCAAAGATGTCAAGGCCTCGTTCGATAGGGCCGTGAAGTTAGGAGCGTTCACGACCGCTGGAGGAGGCGGTTACTCCTACTGGGATGCCGCCGAGAAGCGCTGGTGGACGTTCGATGTGCCCGAAGTTGTTCCACTCAAGTTCCAGACACTGGTTGACAGTTCTGGAATTGGAGGAGTATTTGCATGGGGACTCGGCGAGGATGGCCCGGAGTTTGAAATGCTGAATGCTGTCAATAAGGAGCTGGACAAAAGGATTAACCACCGCCGCGACGAGTTGTAGAATAGCTTGTTGGCGGGGTACAATAACAGGCGCAGACAAGGGAGAGTCGAGAGAGGGGTGGGTGTATGTTGGTGAATTGGGGGTGTTCACAGCCAGGCCGAGTGTTCCTTAGGAACTGGCGAAAATCGGAACCCGCCGCCATGAGGGTCAGCAACAGATTTTCCAAGAACAGGAGAAATAGACCGGAGACCCCTGCGGTCTGCGGCAAGACGGGTTCTGATATGTGGAAGCTTATCCACTCCATTCCCACCACGCACATAAAATGGGCAAGACAAGTTTACCCTGAGGTCTGGACAATCACATGGTGCTACCGTACCCTTGTTGTGTGACAATGTAGCAGCGATAAGAAGACGAGAGTTAGTATTTAGCAAGGGGGGCAACAGTGAATGCTGCTGTCTCAGCTTCTTATCTTGAATTCACATCCAGAACAAGGCCAGTCTAGGCTAAGCCAGGTTGAGCTGAACCCCACGCGGCCTCTCAGGTGAGATTTGGGATCAGTTCAACGGAAGACGGCAACGAAGGGCGGATGAGTATGTGGATGTCGGATGTGAGGGAGAAAACCTTAGATTGATGGGTATGATGATGGGTAGAAATGACACATGGAAGTGAGTACTTACAAAGTAGACCGTGGCCGCAGCAGCCCTAAACACGCTTTCAAGTGGCTGAGAGATAAAAGCTGCCTATTTTGGTGCAGAGAGAGAGAGAGAGAGACAGAGAGAGACAGAGACACAGAGAGAGACACAGAGAGAGAGACACCATGAATGGCAGGCGCGGACTTCAGCCACAAGCCTCATGATGCAGTTGCCTGTGATGGTGAGCTGTTTAGCCAAGGTTTTTCCTGCCACGCACTACATTTGCAAAGATCTGAATTTTCATAATTACCAGGCTGGATGGCCTTCTGACATCTTTATCTTTCTATCTTGCCTCACATTTGGCCAAGAAATGATAATACCATGCTTGTTGCAGCGTTGCAGCGTTGCAAGACTGAACGACTTCCCGCCTGCAGCTTCATCTTGGCTGTTTTCCCACTTCACACTAATGGCGGCATCCGATAGCTGACTAACCTCTTGGTGGCCACCCTTTTGCTGCATCAACTAGCAGGCACTTATTCGCGGGGAAAAAGACACAATGTAAAGTGTACCAGATATCGACACACCCAGGCGGCCCTCTCCATCCAGCTCGCCCGGCCAAGGTCTGCATACTTGCTGGATTGAGCCCGCAAAACGCGGGTTCTCCTCTCGACCTCTTCGGTGGTTGCTTTTGCTTTTGGCGGAATCCGCCAGTTGCCGTTTTCGAGACAGCAAGGCAGCATTCTATGTACAAGACGCAAGACTGAATTGATGCCGACATCTGGCTGCCTAAATGGCGGCATTGTGGCTTGCCTTTCCACCGCTGTGCCAGCATCTATGGGGCGATGAACGCACCCTTTTTGACTGGAGGCAGGCAGACGAAGCAGACTCTATTTGCAGTCACTAGCTCGCAAAGCCTCTCTTCGTTCGACCTTCTAGAAAGCTATTGATCGTGGGCCTTATTCACCACATTTGGTATGTAAACAGTCTTTTGTTACGGCTCCCTTGTTCTTTATCTCTGGACTTCACGTTAGTCCAGTCACAGCCCGTCCGATAACCAGTCCCCACTCTACTGCTTATACACGGCTTGGCGGTGGCTCGCCGCCTTTAATATCTTTGGCTATCAATAACCCCTGCTAGATTTGACCGACGCAACAGAATCAGCTCTGACTGGCGTGAAGCTCCGGGCTCTATCGAATCCTTCCCAATAAGCCTTTTCTTTTTCGCGTGCCTCTTATTGCTTGATATCTTTCAAGACAGCCTCTTTCTGGGCACGGCCGACCAGCCAACCAAAAGTAGCACAAAGAGCTCTTCCTCCGAGTTCCTTTCGCCTCCTAGCACCACACCCCTTCGGGAGCAGGAAAAAAAAGTCTCCATTTCCACCAGCTACCTTATTATTTTATATAAAACACTTCGGCCGCCTCTTCCCTTCTGTCCTTGTTACCGAAAGCTTTCCTCTTGGCCAGGCATAGACGACAGCAAGCTTAATTGGTCTTCACATCTGGCCCTCGTCAGCATCCTAACTGCTGATATATTACCTGAACGCTACCTTCTTCTCCTTCTGCTCGTTTTATCCATCTTTCTTCTTCTTCCTTGTCCTCTTTTTCAACGCTCGTCAACAGACCACCCATTACCATGGATGAAGATCAAGGACCGTCCAACATTGCCCGTCCCGAGGACACCGACCGTGAATGGTCGGTTAGCAATTTCATCTCTGGCTCCAAGCGCATGTTTTTCACCAGAGAGGGACTGATTGGTGACTACGACTATGGGCATCTCTTCCGTCCTAACCTTCCCTTCATGAAGAAGAGCGAGCATGTTGCGCCGTTTTTCGGCCTCAACGATCGCATGCCGGTTGTTTTGGCTCTTCTTCTGGGACTACAACATTCTCTGGCTATGCTTGCTGGTGTTATTACCCCGCCCATTATCATGGCTGGTGCTACAGGCGTGAATCTTTCCACAGCCGAACAGCAATATCTTGTCTCGACTGCCTTGATTGTTTCTGGCACACTATCTCTCGTTCAGATCACTCGCTTCCGCATCATGAACACCCCTTATTACCTCGGAACGGGACTTCTTTCTGTGGTTGGTATTTCGTTTGCCATTATTCCTGTTGCGTCCGGGTAAGCATCTCCATCGACAGGCTTGGGCATATCCACGGTTGCGTTGATTGTTAACTCTTTTCGCCCATCCTTTTTAGTGCCTTTTCACAGATGTACGCAGATGGCTACTGCGAGCTGGACTCTGAAGGAAATCGCCTTCCCTGCCCCAAGGCCTACGGTGCTGGTAAGATATACTGTGCATCCCGTTTATTAGTGATGTGCACCACGGACTAATGACTTTCACAGTTCTCGGTACTGCTGCTCTCTGTGCCTTGATCGAAGTCACCATGGCGTTTGTCCCTCCCAGAATGCTTCTCAAGGTGTTCCCTCCGATTGTTACGGGACCTACTGTCACTCTTATCGGCGTCTCTCTGATTGGGACTGGCTTTAGCAACTGGGCTGGAGGCTCGGGGGCCTGCATGGACCGTCCCGAGACCGGGTTTTACTCTTTGTGCCCTAACACTGCCGCCCCTCACCCTCTGCCTTGGGGATCTGCCGAATTCCTGGGTCTCGGCTTCAGCGTATTTGCAACCATTCTACTTTGCGAGCGATTTGGTTCTGTAAGTTTGTCTTCCGTTATTTCTTTTTTCCCTCGCGTTTATTCTCTTGGCCGTGGAAAACTTATCCCGCACTAATCACACTTGTCGGTGATTGGTTAGTGCAGGGATACATAGACCAAGGTTCCAAATGCGCAACGTGAAAAGTTACTATGAGCTAACATGTTTGGCCTACCTTTTTTTTTTCTCGTCTAGCCCATAATGAAGAGCACTAGCGTTATTTGTGGTCTCCTTGTTGGCTGTATTATCGCTGCAGCTTGCAACTATTTCGATCGTAGTGGAATCGACAGCGCCCCGGCAGTCTCGTATATCTGGGTCCACACGTTCCCTCTGTCGTTGTATGGGCCCTTGGTTCTGCCTTGTTTGACAGTGTACATCATCTGTGCCTGTGAGGCCATTGGCGATATTACTGCTACCTGCGATGTTTCTCGTCTTGAGGTCACAGGCCTCACGTATGAAAGCCGTATCCAAGGTGGTGTGCTTGCCGATGGTATCAACGGTGCTCTTGCTGCCCTGATGACCATCACCCCTGTCACAACATTCGCTCAGAACAATGGTGTCATTGCCCTGACCCGCTGTGCCAACCGTACTGCAGGCTACTTTTGCTGCCTCTTCCTGATTGTCATGGGAATTTTCGCCAAGTTTGCTGCTGCGTTGGTGTCTATTCCTTCGGCTGTTTTGGGTGGCATGACAACGTTTCTGTTTGCCTCTGTTGCTGTTTCTGGTCTGGCGATTGTTGCACGCAGTGTGCCGTTCACACGCCGTAACCGCTTTATCCTGACTGCTGGGTTTGCCTTGGGTTACGGCGCAACACTGAAGTCTGACTACTTCAGCTACTTCTTCACCTACGACGGGTCCAACAAGTCTCTCAAAGGCTTCCTCAACGCCATTGACATTATCATGGAGTCGGGTTTTGTGGTGGCTGCCTTTGTGTGCACTTTCTTGAACCTGGTTCTGCCTGAAGAGATCGAACAGACTCCGGCTGAAGAGGTGGCTCACCCTACGGCCCCAATTGCTACTCCGGGCTCTTCCTCCTCCGCTACCGCTGTGGGTCTAAGTGGAAAGCCTGTTGCGTTTGAGGTGAGTAGGCGTGCTGCTAGCCAGGAGAAGTTTTGAGTTGTGCTTTGGGTTGTGCTTTGGGTTGTGGGCTTTAGTTTGCTTGTAACTGTGGCTTTAGTATATGCAAGAGTTGGGTGACTGGGGAAAAATATGAGTAGTTGTTGTCCTACATATCATGATAACCGTACGTTCAAATTGACGTTTCCTAAAATGGACTTTGTGAAATAATTGTTACGTAAATGATTGATGCTATAGGCTTTGTTTGACAAGCCTCGGTAAGAAAAGAGGGGCGACTTCATTCACCGAGAGATAGAATCCAGGGGTTGCTTCTTCACCGAGAAACGAAGAAGCTGTTTGAGAACGTTCCAACTTGACCTCCGCCAGCCATATATTGATGCTTATTTACATTACTCGATGCAAACTGCCAACTCTACACCAGCCGCAGTCTTCTTCAGCCACTTAGAAGATAATCATCCTTCGGCCAGTTCCTATCTATTCATAAAGTTCTAGAACTGAGCCTATAGCCTACTAGGGTCGAGTCTTACTTTCACGTTTTAGGGCGCCCTGAGATACGCAGCTTCGGCCGAACTGAATCAAATACGACAGAATAGGAGGCACGATGGTACGCTGCGGTTATTGATTCTGAGATATCTTCATCTGTTCTCACCTGCCTATTTTTCAGACGTATTCGAAGTCAATGCCTGAGAATGGCCTGTAGTATTTCTCTAAGTTGGATGGAGGTGATGGCTTATATGTATACCAGTTGGTGTCCAAACCCACCATGTTCAAATAACCCTGTGTGGTTTTAGAGACCCAATGATTCATGTATTATTACACTGTAAAGACCTGGCTGCTAATTCTGAGGAAATAGTCGTGAACCCGGGTGTTCTTCTCTCTATCGGTAGACCTTCATGTGAGTTTGTCAGAATGAAATATATAACCCTATGTTATCTTATCGATAGGAGATAACCAGGATACCAGCATGAGCATGCTCCACTTAAAAGTTCCTTAGCTTTTTTCCTCTGAAGCGCGTCGTTGGATAATTTGTTCAGGCAAAGATGCATCTAGAGTTGCATTAGTCTTGGTTTTCAGTTGCTTGTTTCACACTCCAGCAAAAAAAGACATCTCTGTTACAATCGAGCATCAACGGAAAGTAATCTTCATCTTTCCTGTCTCAAAACTACTCCTGCGACCTTCGACCATTCCAAATCACACTCCACTCGATCAAAGCTCCTGACCATGTTCGAAAGCACATGCTCACTCCCGACTTCGTCGGACCTGTTTTGCCTGGTCCTACACCCGGAGAAACCTCTTCTCACCGTGGGCATGGCTAGCGGCCATGTCGAAACCTTCGAGCTTCCTGCCCCCGCAAGCGAAACCTCACCGTCCGCCGAATCGACGTCCGTGAAGTCCAGAAAGATTGCTTTTATCCGCTCTGTGTGGCGCACCAAGCGCCACCAGGGCAGCTGTCGCGCTCTAGCCTACCAGACGGACGGCTCGCGTCTCTTCTCCGCTGGTACTGATGGACTCGTCAAAGGCTTCGACCCCGATACCGGACGCGCGTCTGTCAAGTTCGCAATCGACCTTAGTGATGTTGGCCCCAAAGACGACCCTTCAACTTTGCTGGTTCTGAACCCTACAACCCTCGTCGTTGGCCTCGACTCTGCGTGGGTGCAGCTGTATGACTTGGAAAATCCCGACAAGAAACTAGAAAGTCTACAGCCCCATGATGACTTCGTTACTTCCATGGTCCCTTTGCCCCCGTCGAAGACGAGCACCAGCGGAGTGCCTAAGCAATGGGCGTCGACCGGACAAATGACCATATCCATCTCCGACATGCGCAAGGGTGTGTCTGATGAGTCAGGCGAGCAGGATGAGATGCTCATCTCTATGTGCTACGTGCCAAAAATGCGTGCCCGCAAGGCGAGCAAAACGACGGGTATCCTGGTTACTGGTAGCGACAACGGTATTCTGAAGACCTGGGACCCGTCGAACCTGGAAAAGCCTGTGCACAAGATCAAGGTCATGGAGGGCGAGTCGCTGGAGTGCATGGTGCCTCTGCCTGAGTCGCTGGGTATGGGCGACAAGGTGGCGTGCGGCTTTGGCGACGGCATCATCCGTGTGGTTGATCTGCGGACAAGAAAGGTGGTGGAAGACATGACCATGTCACATGATGCGCTGTCTGGCGAGCCCGTTATTGCGTTAGCTGTGGACTGTTATGGACGGTTAATCAGCGGTGGTGGTCAGATTGTCAAGGTGTGGGAGGACCTGGCTGAGCTGCAAGGCAGTGGTGACGAGGAAGAAGAGGAGGATGAGGCAGACGAGGAAGACGAGGAGGAAGATGACTTGGAGGAGGAGGAAGAAGACAGCGAAGAAGACGCGAAGCCCAAAGCCAACGGCAAACGGACACGTGAAGAGTCTGAATCCGAGGCGGAAGACGACGAAGACGAGGACGAAGACGACAGTGGTGGTGATAGTGACAATGATTCCGACAATGGCGAGCGGGCTAGGAGGTTAGAGCAAAAGGAGGCGGCCAAGAAGCGGAAGCTGGGTCCCATGGGTGCTCATGGAATTTTGAAGTTTGATGGTCTTGACTAAAACAAAGCTGATCGTCTGCTTATATCAGACTTGTAACCTGGCACGACTCGGGATACATCTGACTTCATGCGTGCCTCATCCAAGACACAAGATCAGTAGCATGAAGAACCAACCGGATTATCAGTACAGAAGAATCACAAAAATAGCCCAATTAAACGAACACATGGAACAATGACTCCCAAGGGTGACAGAAGTTGTAGTGAATTGTAACGCCTAGCCAGGAAAACCGCGAACACGTCGTTTTAACATTCGAATAAGAAATGCACCGAGATTGAAGGAGACAAAAGAAAGGTTGAAACCACCCAGAGCACCATCACTCATCAATATGAAGTGATTCTAACAACGGAAACAAGAATATGTAAAAGGATGAGAAGGGAAAAGAAGAACGAGGCCGATAATCAACAGTAAGCAAATGGCGCGGAATGCAAGAGAAAAGAAAACTAAGGTAAACACCAAAGAAAGATGATTCGGCAACAATGATCGATGTGTGTGGTCTCATCGGAATCAGATTAACGCCGTTGACATTCTAACGGCCAACGAGCAAGCATGCGGATGTTGTCCAAAAAGCCCTCTATAAGCTCAGGGTAGCTATGGGGCTGATTGTCAAATATGCGACGGCCCTGCTCAAGGATTGATTCTGCTGACAGCTCAATCTCCAGCTCATGATCTTTTTCGGGTTGACGAGTTCCCTATATGATGTTAATACCAGAAATGCAAACAAATCGAGAGTAAGGCTAGGATACAGTTGGGGAATCTTACCAGAATAGAGGTGACTTGAGTTAGATCGACCTGATAGGGGCCTTGAGAGTAGCTCAAGCGGTCCTTGGAACGTTGCATGTTACTCCCAGAGCTATTGGAAATGACATTCTCTAATTCGTCCATTGGCCCGTCCCAATTGACTTCGAGATTGATGCTGATACGACAGTCAAGAGGTCCACAAGGGAAATAAAGTGACTTATCAGCCACACGAATCTTGACAATCTTCGACAGGACCTTGGAGTGGTCGTTTTGGTCGAGGGTAACCCGGATCTTCGGGGGAAGCTTTTGGGCCGAAAGAATATTACGAGCGGCGGGTGGAAGATGGGCGGCAAGCGCGGGCGTAAGAGGGAAGTATTTGTCTACCTCGCGCAGGTGTTTGTAGTCAATGGGCACACGAGCCGGACCACGACTGCGAGGAGCACGGGCCTTGAGCGTAAGATCGTTGAGGAAGTTATTAAAGCTTTTGTGTTGTGCCTTGAAAACAGTGTTAGTAAGAGTCTTGTATGTCGGATTTATCAAACAACTAGAATAGAGGGGAGGATTGAAGAGCCACATGTGTCTTACCTCTGTCATTGCACTGCGAAACGATATGCGTGGATTATCTTGCAGAAGACATTCTGTTGCAACAAAAGGTTGAACTCGTTCGTTGGTGTCTTTGTCGATGAGCACACCTAGTTTCGCCTCAACCTCAAATGAGCCACCATTGCGAACTGCTTCCTGACCCTCATTCGATTGGATGACGTTGAGGAAAATCCAGTCCGCAACGGCCCGTGGCATGTCTGGAGAAGGCTTTTGGCCAGTCATGCATGGTTCCCAGCCCTTCAGGTGTGAAACAGGCGCCACTGGAGCTGTCGCTACGGATGCATTGGAAGCACCGGCCGGGGGTGGATGAGATGTGGTCAAAGAAGAGTTTCGAGTATTTTCGGGAGACGACTGCCGGACACCAGCGGCGGCAGAAGCCGAGGTAGTGGATGCCGTAGCGGCAGCGGGCTTAGAATGTTTCCGTAGTTGGAAATTGATGTACTGTAGTGCTGAATCCTTGCCACCAGCTTTCAGGGCCCACACGGGGGGCTGATCACGTCTTATTTTCCGTTTCTTGACGACAACTGGAGAATTGGTTGAGGATATAGAGTCGCGCGCCGACTTGCGAGGATTTATGCCATTGGCTGGCTTCGTATCGCGTCGATTGGCAATGTCGAGTTCCATCATGCTGTCGTCTCGCTTGCGTTTGGCAGGTACAACAGCGTTTTCAATAACAGGTGTCTTGGAATCTTGAGATATGGACCGACGAGATGGGATAGATTCCTTATTGGGCGACGCAGAAAAAAGACCAGAGGTGACAGAAGATTCGGATTCAGATGCAGGGACAGGAGCGGAAGCGGTAACGGCAACGGGGGCTGGTAAAGGGAGAGGAATAGAAGATGACCGAGAAGGGGCCTCGGTGGTCTTGACAACGGTGGTCTTCTGTTCCGTTTCCTGTTGTCTCGGAGGTGCTGCTTCTGATTCTTTCTTTTGCTGGCGGTCTGTTGTTATGGGGGAGTGGGAACGGCGGTGAGGCGGTGGGTCAATGGCATCCACAGAGGGATCGTGGCCCTGAGATTGGGACAGCTCAGAAGGTCGGCGTTGCTCAGGTTCGGGTTTCAGTGAATTTTGTGCTTGATTATGCATTTTAGCCTGGAGTGGAGCAGGTGCTTGCTGGGGTGTCTGTTTTTGCTCAGGAAGGGGATCCCTAGGGGGGATGTCCTGTGGAGGCTTTGGTGGGGAGCCTTGTTGACGAGGCAAAACGGGCAATATTGGTTGTGACACCTGATGCAGGCTTTTAGGGGGTTGTGATTTCTGTGTTTGAGAGGGTTGATTATGGCGCTGGTGACCATCGTGTTCTTGTTCTTGTTGAGGCCGGGGCTTTCGCAGTTGTGGTTTGTCTTGTGAAGGAGGTGGCTGCTGTTGGTGCTGCTGCGGCTTTGACTTTGCAGGGGATTGCGCCTGTGGCTTTGGAGGATGAGGTGCTTGCTGTAGCGAAGAAGGTGGTGGCGCGTTCGCATGAATAGGCACAGAGCCAGGACCTGCTGAATGAACAGATGCAGGTACATGGCCACCTGGAGGCTGCATTCGACCACTGATATGGGGACTATTATGCTGAGAAAAAGATGCGGACCGTGGATCGTGTTGAGGAGGACCGTTCTGCGACACATTCGGCTGTGACATTGTTCGTTGATATACGGCTAATGCTGACGGCGGCGCCGGATTGGGGACAGTTACAGGACTTCCATGCTGTGGGAATCCATATTGTGGGGGATGTTGGCTATGAGCCGACGTAGGAGTCCCGGCTTGAGAATGGGTTGAGTGTGAGCGATGATGCTGTGCATAATGATGCTGAGACTGCTGAGGAGCTCCATGAGGACCGCCTGCGCTTGAAGGTGTGTGTGGTCCTATCACCGGTGAACGCTGCATGTATTGCTGGGCGACACCACCAGGAATGGCGATAGGCGGACCAGGTGGATTGGGGTAGCTTCCCTGCCGAATATAGCCCGGGGCAACTGGTTGCTGCTGCTGTTGCTGGGGGTGCTGTGGCGGATGTTGCTGGGGGTGCTGCGGCGGATGTTGGTGAGGGTGCTGGTGGGGGTGCTGCGGAGGTTGCTGCTGAGGGTGTTGCGCAGGCTGCTGCTGCTGGGAATAATGACCTGGGCCACCGGCTGCTGCCTGTGGTGGGAAGTAGCTTTCCGGCGGACCCTGTTGGGAGCCCGACCTGTAGTGAGCTCCAGGAACAGCACCGGGAACAGGAGGGCGCGCATCATACTGCGGAGCACCATGCAGTGGCAAAGAAGAAGGCCGGTTGTTGTACGGAGAGGAGGGGTAATGAGTCTGCTGAGACGCATATGGTGGTTGCTGGCGGGTTTGATACTCATGAGGGGGCATGTGTGGTACGGGTGATTGATGAGGACCACCATACTCGGCGTAGTGAGGGGGTTTTGTTTGTGAGGGGGTCAAAGGAGTTTGTGGTTGGCCATAGCCGTAACCAGGTCTCGCTACGGGTCCAGAATGGGGGTCGACAGGCGGCGGTCGTTGCGGGCCATTGGGCATAGGGGGTACTTGCTGTGGTGGTTGACTCGGTGGGCCAGCCTGACGTGTGCCGGAGCGATCACCACCGCCATTATCGTTTAGCATGCCGCGGAGATCCATAGCGACGTGGGTTTATGCGAAAATGAAAAAGAAGAGTACAAAGAGAGATAGACTCGTTTTCAGAGCATAATTCAGGGAACGAAACGGTGCAAGGTTGGGTGGAAGCGCGTGGTGTAGTTCGAGTCAGGATGGTCGCAACGCAAAGAGCGCGAGGAGAATCGAATTTTCGTCTGGTTGACGCGGGGCTTTTTTATAAGATAGCGATGCAGAGGCTGTATTGTGATGCGAGGTCGGGTTCTAGCTGTTGAAATTCGATTGACAGGAGATATGAGGGTTGATTGCAATGTGATGGGCGTGAGGTAAAGGCAATGTGTTTTTTTGGCGTGTCCGGATGTTCGTTTGGTTTGGTGTTTATACGGACAAATCACAATGCGCGCAAACAGGGCAATAATCGCAGGGTGGTGAGAACAGGCACAAGTCGCGTTTGGATGAATATTGGGAGATCGGGGGATAGCTCCAGAGAGTTGTCGTGTAGAGATCAATCAATTCTCCGTTGAAGACAGAATGGCGATGAGGAGAAGATGGCGACGAGTCAACGAGTCATTGAAGCGCAAAGCAAGAGCTTCCCATGCCACGAAAGGGTGTTGAGTGGATGGAGCGAAAATCAGGGCAACAAACGGAAAAAAAAAAAAGAGCCAGGTTTTAACTCTTCTTTTTTTTTTCTGCAGACAAGGCGATGATGATGTAGCGTAAAAAGAGGACGCGAATAATGAAGAAAAAATATACACGAATGAAAGAGAGATAAAAAAAAAAAGCGGATGTCAAAGGAAACAAAGAAGGAATTTCTTTCTGTTGATGGTCAGAGACAACGTAAAAGGGAAGTTGCGCAGGTATTGATGACGACGACAAAGGAAAATGGAAAGAAGACCGACCACTCTAAGGAAGGAGGGTGTGAGCCGGGAAAGCAGGTGAAATGAAGATGAAGTTGAAAATTGAAAGAACGACAAACAAACAACCCAACGATGAACATGGAAAGAGTTGTCGCCAGAAGGAAGAGAAAAAAAAGCCGTGCACGCCCAGAAAGAAGAAAGATGCAGGCAATTGGGTGGCATAGAAGGAAGGAGCTAGGGATAGAGGATGAGGACGATGAGGAATGGGAGGGCAAGTGAAGCTGCAGCTT
The DNA here is from genome assembly GCA_038407185.1 of Chalaropsis ovoidea. Taxonomy (NCBI): domain Eukaryota; kingdom Fungi; phylum Ascomycota; class Sordariomycetes; order Microascales; family Ceratocystidaceae; genus Chalaropsis; species Chalaropsis ovoidea. The sequence continues at coordinate 35,916 of JAXHKQ010000059.1, forward strand.
CTAGGTTGAGAATTATGGGCCCGTTTCACAACTTCTTTGAGCTTTTTGAGCTTTTTTGAGCTGTGCGGTGCGGGTTCCTTTTCTTTCAGGGGACCATGGTTTGGGCACTCAAGACCACAAATACCACAAGTAAGTTGGCCTTTCATTTTTTTCAGCCGTGTCGTGGCCAGCTTCCCGCTTCGCTTCCTAGTAACTCACGGCTGCGTGTCTCTCATAGCCGCATGTTTTGGGTCGAAGGAAGATAACAGCTGCTGCAAGTACTAACTTTGTACGTGGAAGTTGCCAGGTGTGACCAAGGCAGTCAGCCTTTGCATAAGTACTTACATTTTGATCTAGGTACAGACAGACATGCATACATGTATGCTGTATCTGCACATGCACGCACTGAGAACCAGAGCACAAGACCACCATCTGTGCCCGCTGACACACGCCCCCTTGATAGAAGATAAGCAATAATGATACAAACAAGTTATCCCATTGTACAATGTTAAGCCTTTTCTTTCAAGACCAAACGCGGTTCAGATGTGCTTCACGGTTGGTTTAAAATTTGGCTGCAGGCACTATCACAATACGACCACCACTGGTATGCATCGATATCTGTAAATACACAAAGATGAGGTTTTCAATGTCTTACAGCGTTCTGATTGCATACTCCATCGTCTAATTCCGTCATGGCAACATTTCGCAGTTTTGCGTCGACAGGTGCTGCCAGCTGGCAGCCTCTATTCGTTGCGTTGCTTCTTTGCTGAGCCAAGTGAAGTGGGGCAGTACAGCTTGCTTGCTTGTTATTTGCTAGGCACGCTTTGCCTGACGTGGACCTTATCCATGTTGCCTTGCTTGGAGCTTTTGAACTCTGCTTTGGCCCTGCCTTCTGTCCAATCTTCTCCTACATATCATCACGTTGCCATCACTGCAACACCTTCTTAGACCTGTGGTGCAAAGTACGCCACGCGCATTTTGGAATCTGCTTCAGCATCAATTCATTTTTCCCTTTGTCTAGCTTTTGTTGTTTCTCATTCTCACTCTCACTCTCACTCTCACAATCGCCAAATCATTTTCGACACCCAAACCTCCATCACCACACATTTCGACAACACGCACCACCATAATGCTCGCTACCATGAGCTCATCCTCTGCAGCCAAGGGCATCTTGGGATTTCTCCACGATGAGGAACCTGACTTGAGAGTCTTTGCTCTTCAAACCCTGAACGACGACATCAACACCGTCTGGACGGAAGTTGCAGGCGCCGTTGATCAGATGTACGTCCCTCCGCCCACTGATCTTGTGACAAAGAATTTGTCATTCAAGTTCCATCCACCCATCAGCAATCGATCTACTAGATGCTAACCTATCTTTTCTTGTCTAAAGCGAAACCTTGTACGAAGATGAGACCTTTCCCGAACGCGAATTGGCTGCGCTCGTGCTGGCCAAGGTTTACTACCATTTGCAGGCATACAACCAGAGCATGAACTTTGCCTTGGTGGCTGGTGATCTGTTCAAGCTCAACTCCCCCGGCGAATTCGAAGAAACCATCATCTCCAAGTGCATTGATCTCTGGATCGCTGTTTCCGCCCACGAACACTCCGCCACCAAGGGATCAAAGTCCAGCAAGACTTCATCAAGCTTTGCATTCAACGACGGTGCCCTGACCTCGCCCACGACCCCGTTCTCCCATTCGAACCTGCCGTCCAAGTCGCTTCTGTCGCGCACGTCTACCGAAAACGCTCTTCTGGATCCCTCGTTCAAGCTTGCTGATGTTGGTCCCGACGGCTCTGTATCCATGGTGCAAATGCCCGATCTTAACACTCGTCGGGCTCTCCAGACTGTTATCGAGCGGTTGTTCGAAGTATGCCTCAAGCAGGGCAAGTACCGCCAGGTAGTTGGTATTGCCATGGAGGCCAAGCGCCTGGATGTTCTGGGCTCCGTCATCAGACGCGCCGGCAAGGATCAGAGCCAGGCCAAGGGTAAAACTGTCAATGACACAACCCATCCTGCCGAAGACCTAATCGAGTATGCCTTGGGTATTTGCCTAGATGTCGTACAGGAGCGCGGCCTTCGCACCGAGCTGTTGCGTCTTATTCTTGACCTTCTCAACGAGATTCCGTCCCCTGATTTCTTCGCCATTGCCAAGTGTGTCGTTTACCTTGATGCAGATGAGGAAGCAACTATGATGCTCCGCCATCTTGTTGAAAAGGGCCATCGTGAAGCCGTGGCCAGCGCTTATCAGATTGCCTTCGATCTGTATGACAACAGCACTCAGGAGTTCTTAGGCAAGGTTCTCAAGTCACTGCCTTCTGGCGAACCTAAGAAGACTAAGAAGGAGGACGAAGATGCCCAGGAGTCCGATGCGCTCTTGGAGAATGATGCCCAGGATGATGAGGAAGATGTTCCTGAAGACCAAGCCAAGGTTTACCGCAACATTCGCTCCATTCTAGACGGTAGCAAGACCATTAAGCTTAACTTGGAGTTCCTATACCGCAACAACAAGTCCGACTCGAACATTTTGAACAAGGTTCGTGACAGCCTTGAGAGCCGCAACTCCATCTTCCACACCGCTCTCACTTTCTGCAACGCCTTCATGAACCACGGCACCACCAATGACAAGTTCTTCCGGGATAACCTTGATTGGCTCGGCAAGGCTGTCAATTGGAGCAAGTTCACTGCGACGGCTGCTCTTGGTGTTATCCACCGCGGAAACCTTTCACAATCGCGTAAACTTTTGGAGCCCTACCTTCCCCGTGGAGGACCGAACGGCTCTATCTACAGCCAAGGCGGAGCTCTGTATGCCTACGGTCTAATACATGCCAACCATGGTGCTGATGCCCTCGAGTATCTGACAACTCAGTTTGTTGATGCTGAGGAGGAAGTTATTCAGCACGGTGGCGCTTTGGGCTTGGGTATTGCGGGAATGGCTACTGGCTCGGATGACATTTTGGAAAAACTGAAAAGCGTTCTTTACGCCGACTCGGCTCTCAACGGTGAAGCTGTCGGTCTTGCCATGGGTCTTATCATGCTTGGTACTGGCAATGAGCGTGTCATTGAAGACATGATTGCTTATTCTCACGAAACCAGCCATGAGAAGACTGTTCGTGGTCTTGCCATTGGTATGGCTCTCATCATGTACGGCCGCCAAGAAGGTGCCGATATGGTCATTGAGGGACTCCTTGCCGATCCCGACCCGACCCTGCGTTATGGTGGTATCCTGGCTGTGGCTATGGCCTATTGTGGTACTGGCAGCAACAAGGCTGTTCGCAAACTCCTACACACCGCAGTCAGTGATGTGAATGATGATGTCCGCCGCGTCGCCGTGATGAGCTTGGGCTTCATTCTGTTCCGCAAGCCCAGCAGTGTCCCTCGTATGGTCGAGCTGCTGTCTGAGTCTTACAACCCCCACGTGCGCTACGGTTCCGCTATGGCGCTGGGTATCAGCTGCGCTGGCACTGGCCTGGACGAGGCTATCGACCTCCTCGAGCCCATGCTCAAGGATCCCTCGGACTTTGTCCGTCAGGGTGCACTGATTGCTCTTTCCATGATTATGGTTCAGCAAAACGAAACCATGAATCCCAAGGCCGCCACTATCAGAAAAGCCTTTAAGAAGGTTGTGAGTGACCGTCACGAAGACGCCATGACGAAGTTTGGTGCTGCCTTGGCTCTGGGTATCATTGATGCTGGTGGCCGTAACTGCACAATTGGTCTGCAGACTCAGACTGGTAACCTAAACATGGCTGGAATTGTTGGCATGGCTGTCTTCACGCAGTACTGGTACTGGTTCCCCTTCACCCACTTCCTTTCTCTAAGCTTCTCTCCCACTTCAATCATTGGCTTGGACCACGATCTTGAAATTCCTGCCTTCAAGTTCCACTGCTCTGCTCGTCCCAGCCTATTCGACTACCCTCCTGAGCAGGAGGTTAAGGCTGAAGAAGGCCCTGCCCTGGTGGCCACTGCCATTTTGTCTACTACGGCACAGGCCAAACGTCGGGCTCAGAAGAAAGAGAAGGCTCAGCGTAGCGAGTCGATGGATCTGGACTCTGCACCTACGGCCAAGACCCCTGCCGGCGATGCTGACGACAAGATGGATGTTGATGAGGACAAGGAGAAAAAGTCCCATGAGGATGAAATTAACCCTGACGAGAAGAAGGAGGATAGAAAGGAAGGCGATGCTTCCACTACTGCCACAACCGACAGCAAGAAGCGCAATGAGAAGGAGAAGGCTGGCTTTGACATGGACAACATGTCTCGCATTCTTCCTGGTCAACTAAAGTACATTAACTTCCCTGCTGGTCGTTACCAGCCTGTCAAGAAGCCTACCGGCGGTCCTATGCTGCTGGTGGATGCCACTCCGGATCAACCCAAGACTCTGTTGGAGGAGAAGTTGAAGAAGGTGGCCACCGAAAAGGCGCCCCTGGCCCCTGGTAGAACGACAGGTGGTGCCTCTTCTCTAGGCGCCCGTGCCGGCGTTAGCCACGAGCAAGAGGACCCTACCTTCCAAGAGCTCCAGGATCTTCTCCGTGGTGCAGCTGGTGGCAGTGGTGGGGCGTCGGAGCCTCACAGAGGGCAGCTTGTCATGCTTGCCGATGGAAACGACCGAGAGGAGGCTCCCCTGCCGGAACCTTTTGATTACTTCACCGACAACGAGGAGGACGAAGGCGAGGAGGAGTCCAGGTAAAGTGGTCGGGCTTAGAATTCATGTTTTTTTTTTAGTTTTATCCTGTAATGTGTACACTTTTTTCTTTTTGCATTCATTCTTGTCACCGGTATGAAGCCCTTGGTCTGTGTTTGGAAAATATTCATCACTGTTATTCCAACGCCTCTATATACAAATCTAAGTTATCACACCGTACACAAGGAGTTGCTGTCTTGTTCCTCCTTTATTATACACACTCTTCAGCATCGAAGCCGTTTTCTGTCCGTTGCCAGTTATTCCGAGTCCTTTGAGTCCTTGGTCCCAGCAGTTTTGCAGCGTTCACACGCCCGAAGCCTGTGCCAAGCCGTAGCAAGATTTCCTCGGGCGTTGTAGATTGAAGACTGCGCCTGAGGCTGTGTGTTGTATGATTCATCGGTGGCCTTGACCACGATATCAGGCGAACAAAGGAACGGCTTGTCAACTGCGCCTTCATCTTTGTAAAAGGTGAGCGACGTAGAAGGCTCGGTCGAAGCGGCGGGAGAAATAGGAACAGAGCCGGTATATTCCCAGCGCTTCCAGGCCCAGGTTCTACCACTGCCACCATGGTTCTCCTTGGTATTATTGCACTTATCATCATCAAGGAGCTCAGCTTGAGCCCAGGTGCTACCACCATCCAGGCTGATGTCGACTCTGGTGATGGCCTTGCCGCCACCTGAGTACGCCCAGCCTTGCACAGAAAGGCTTTTCAGCGTCCCATCGGCATCAGTGCTGTCACCCAGGATAGCCGATGTAATGGCACTAGTGACGGGCATTTCCTGGATAGAAGGCGCGCTCTCCCAGTCAGGCTTTTTGCCAGCGTTGGGCCCGAAGCTCTTGTAGTCCTTTCGCTGCCACTGCGATAGACTTTCCTCGTCGGACAAGATGATCTTGTTGAGCCATTTAACAGAACGCGCTGCCACGTGACCGGGAACCAGAGCACGCAGTGGGTAGCCATGATCACGCGGGATAGGCTCACCGTTCATTTCATAGGCCAACAAGACGTCGCCACGCGGGTCAATGGCTACCGACATAGGGATAGATGCACCGTAGGCCTCCAAAGCGGAAAAATGGACGTGCTTGGCGTCTTCAGGCGGGTCCATAGTACCGCTGCGCACACTTGCCACGGGGTAGCCAGCATCGGCGAGAACATCAGCCAGACGAACACCAGTCCATGTTGCCGAAGAGATACCGCCGGTAGTCCATTGAAGACCGTTGGTGGGACCAGCTTCCTTGGTCATGTGATTACGGCGATTTCCGGAACATTGAAGAGTAGCATCAATAGTGTGAGAGCGGAACTTTTCTTTGAGTTCGGCAAGCGAGTAGGTGACGCTTTCGCCGTCGGGTAGCTCAATGGTGAGACTGTGCTCGTCGGGCTTCTCTATCACAGGCACCCAAAAGTGGTTCCGCACATAGAACAGATCGTTAGGGGTATGAAACGAGTCACTGAGGGCGTAGGGTGGGCTCTCGGCATTGCGCGGCTTCGCAGTCAAGGTGCGCAGGTCGGCGTGACGAGAAGGGTCGGAACTGAAGGGGTCCTCGACGGACTCCTCGGGGATCTTGCCGTCGATCAAGTCTCCCGAGTGGACATACCCGATGAGATACTGCTCGAGGATTTCGTAGACGTGGGGCGACTTGTGGATAGTGAATATATTCCAGTAAGGCTCGACACTGCCACCAGCAGCACGTAGAATCACATCACCTCCAGGGTGTCCTGCAATCCAGTCGGTGATGTCGTAAATCTTGTCCTTGTAGGTGATCCACGGCTGGCCAGAGGTACCGTCATGTTTTCGCACCTCGGATAGGTGTATCCGTGGTAGATCTAATGGCTCACGGGTGTCGTCATTGATGTACGAAGCACCATCGTTGGCCAGGTGTTCATCAGGTTCCGACAGAGTGAAGCTGACTCCTGCTGCTACCAGACCGCCAGATGCCAGTAGGGTTAGGGTTCGGACAGCCCCACCCGCAAGAGCTTTTTGGTGGGGGGGAGGAAAAGACGCAGAAGTCTTTTGCGAGGACGAAGATGAAGACGAGGTGGCGTTTGAATTATTTAACAAGCGCGGGATGCTATTGCTCAAGTGTCGTCGGCAGTTGGTAGAGCATGGTCTCACAAACGGGGATGCTCGCGGTGCCAGTCGGCCAAATCGAGACAAAAGCGATGTTGCCATAGTTGCTAAAATGTCGTTCTGGAGACAATCGATGTCGCAATCGTTGGCGGAGTGGCTAAAAGATAGGCATATGATGGGGCAGGGCCTGGGAGGATGCACTTGGCCAGATACAAGGCGATATAAAAATAAAGAGAGGAAAAAGGCACCAGGAAGAGAAAATGATGGTTGAGTTTGTCTGTGAGTACCATTCAGACAGATTCAACGGAGACTCGAGGAGCAAAAAAAAAAAACATGGAGATTGTGTTTACTGGAGATCAAGTCAAAACTTTGCGCGGAGAATTCGAGGCAAGGCCCCTCTTATCCTTTTACCCAGATCAATGGGCAAGGGCACCCAAAAGAGAGCACAAGATAAGGCCGATAAAGTCGTGGAGAATAAGGGTAGCATTAACAGCAGGCATATAATAGGAGACCCGTGTTGTGCCTGTTGTATGTATCTCGCATGTACCTGTCTTATGCCCGTCGTATGGAAGATGTACTTGTGTGCACATCCACGGACAACAGAGGTACCCATGTACCTAACTCTCTACGTAGATACCCGTGTGCCAATTACAAAAAATACCTCCTGGTACAAATCGAGCATCTCCACCACCTGCATTGGAGGCGGCTTCATCACAAGAGAGACATTTCATTTACCCATTGCTCACATGACACCTATTTTTTCGTACGCTTCCCAGAAGATCTCCAAGACTTTCTTAGTCTCAACCTTGGTTCCAGAAACCTGTAACCAAGGCAGCACTGTTCCCTGGCCAAAAGGCAGTGCATGCTGAGGGGGCTCCAGTGTAGCAAGTGGAAACTAATCTGCATTTTATCTTCGTTCTATTTTGGGCTTTACACTGAGGCGTTGCACTTCCGCGGGCAAGTGAAAATTCTTCTCTTTTTTGTGTGTTGGATTATAACAAAAACTCTCTCTTGTCCTGGCTGGCCCCCTTATCTCAGATCTTGAATTTATTCTATTATTTTTTGGAGACCCCTTGCCGATGTTTACCGGCGGTTACAAGCGTCCATGCATACATAATTGCAGATATACCAGAGCACAGCAAAAGAACAAAGAAATAACTTCTCCAAAATTCAATCAAGCTAACCAGACCTTATCCTCTTGTTCTCCGATTCCACCCAAGCCTAGTTCCTCGTTACTCCATCGGTAACCCTGCACCCAAGAACCCTTAAATATGACCCAGGACAGGCTCACCGTATAGTGCGAACCGTTTCTCCTTCGCCATGGCCGGGGGAGTGTGAACCAGTTTCAGCCAAATCCCATCAGTAGAGTAATTCTTCTTCAAAAACTCACCCGAGTGGTATGCCGGGTTCGTTTTGTTGACGTATACAGGGATCTGGCCGCCCGAGTTGTTGCAGTCAATCAGGACGGGAATCTTCTGTCCATCTTGGCCACGAACACGGGGAATCCATCTGCCCCAGTCGCCTGTGATTCCGTCCAGAGAGTAGGCAATGTCATCATAGAGAACACTGGCACTGCGAGTACCGCTCAACCGCGCTAGAAGCATCACGGTTCCGCGAGTAATCACAGTCCACTCGAGGCACTGGTCGGCAGCAGCCGGGGGCTCGGAGGTGATAGGCACTGATGTGTGGCTAGCGCTGGATGTTGTCTGGATAACGTTTGGTCCACTGCTGGGAGGCAAGACTGTTGGAGTAGTGAAGTTTAGGTAGGGTGAAGTGCCGTTGAAAGAGCCTGAAGTGCTGTTGTACGTGGTGGAAGTGTTGTTGGTGGTGAGGGTGGCATTGGCTACCATGGTGCTGTTGTCTATGGTGATACCGCTTCTGTCAACCGTGCTGTTGCTGAGGATGCTAGTGCTTCCGCCCAGAGTGCTGTTGCTAAGTGCAGTGTTATTGCTGCTGGGCACCAGGTTGGCTAGTGAAGTATCGTTCAGCGGCACAGAGGTGGTAGTCTCATTCTCCGTGGTGTACATGGTCCAGAACAGAGGGTTGCCCTCTGTGTGAGAGTACCAACGCAAATACCATGAGATCGTTTGCACATCGTTGACGTCCAAGTCCTGCGTGACAGCGCCAGGGTAGTCGTAGCAGATCAGCTTGTCGGGCTCAGAAGCACACTGGGCTGCTGTAAGAGCGGTAAACCCAAGCGAAAGCGATAGGAGTCGGGCTTTCAACATTGTGGGTAATGTACAAAGAAGCCAAGCAATGGGCTCAGATGGATTGATGACGATGACAACGACGATGACGAAGATGATGGTGATGATTAGCGGCAGCAGAGGCAGAACAGAATGAATGGCCGTGTCATTGTAGAAAACAAAGCGGGAATGACGAGGCACGACATGAAAGCAGATGACCTTATTATATCAACAGTTTGAGTGTGAATATCATCTGTTGTTGGCTTCCAGTGGTGTTGATGACTCTATTTTCTTCCAATATCTAGAAATATCGAAGGATAGGATAGAAACAATGACAAACAAGCAAACAAACAAACTGTATGCATGCAATCACCAACAAGACGCAGTTGGTTCGGCCTGTGACGCTTCCCGGCCCGGTTTCATGACATAAGATAGACATGTTACACAAGTTAGTTTCTTTGTACCACACTGTTCCAGAAGGGCAGGCGAAAGGGTGTCACCCGACATAAACTGGCGAGAGAACACCGATACAGATGACTCAATGGAAGAGAGAAATACCGGTGAACATCGTGAAATGTACGGACACCATGAAACGGATGCAATTGTTCTTTTCGTTTTGCCAAGCCGACGGCTACGGTTGTGTGCCTTGCCCGGCGAAAGTATCATGGGACTTAGTGACAAGACTGGGTGGGTGATATCCAGTGAAGTTGTGCAGGAAATCAAGACACTAGAACAGACAGAAAGACATTGGGACAAAGGGAAAAAGGCAAACACTGAGAATCAATCACGTGCGTCGTGGCTGCATCATTCAGGAAACGGAAATTGCCTGTCGCATGTATGGCACATGTTATCCATACCAATACAAAAGGACTCCTCACAAGACAAAACAAACGGAAGCTGATAGAAGAGGAAGGGAAGCAATGGGATGATTGTGGAACCGGGCGACCGGAGCTGACGTCAACCCCTTAGAGCACACTGCTTCATATTTTACATCAACGAAAAGAACACAGTTTCCTGTCTACCCACAATGAGGGAAGTGGCAAGCGATAGAGCAGACTGGCAAGTGCTTGCGAGAAACAACGAAAGTAACCCCGTTATGTAAATAACCTCTTAACCTATTATAAATTAAATGATCGAGGTAGTTACTACCCGCGTTGATATGAAGCCCTAACCCGCGGCCACATTTCCATCTCGACTACTTCCCATGCCTCCACTGTCATACTTATCATCTCATGTAGTTTCATCCCTCTTACTTCATCTCACCTCGCCTTTGATCTCTATATCTAACTGATGTTTGCTCTGCTCTGGTTGCACTTCCTGCCCCTTATATTAGCGACGGTTTTGTAGCATTCCTTCTTCTACAGCTTCACCCCTCCGCTAACCATCATCGTCCAGTCCGTTTCAGTAAACGGGACATACGTGGCATCTTTTAGCCAGTACAATTTGCCAGAATCAACCTTTTCCGGATCAACTCCCTCGATACGGAGGCCGTGTTTCAACTGCTTGAACGTGCTTGTGGCCTCCATCTCGGGCATGACACGTAGGAAGACGGGCCTGGCATACTTTGGCAGCGTAGCAATGACATGGTCCGCTAGGCTCTTGAGGACCTCAGGCGACGGCTCAGTCTTCACTTGGGGAGTGAACACAATGGCAGCACAGCCACAACGGCCGTCATGACGGGGAAGTTCCACGCCATATACGTTAGCCTCGTGTACTACCGGATGTTGGCCAACAATCTGGCCCACTTCGGCGGTCGATACGTTTTCGCTTTTCCACCTAAACGTGTCGCCGATACGATCGGAAAAGAAAACGCGGCCGTCGTTGTCCCAGATGACCATGTCACCTGTACGGAACCACGCATCGCCCTTGCTAAAAACGTTGCGGAGAACCTTGGAGTTGGTCGCATCTTCGTTACCGTAATATCCTTGGAATCGGGATTGAACATCATCAGATGGAAGCCGGAACATGAGCTCTCCCGGTGTCCCGGGCTTGACCTTTCGGCATAGCCCACTCTTGGGATGCCGCCATGGCTGATCGGCCAAGGGATCAACCTCCACGACTTGCACATTCATTGACATGAGCATATTGTACAGCCATCCGTTGCGCCCAATGGCGCCTTGGGCGAAGTTGTTGCGCGACAGGTTCCAGATAGCGAATGGGCCTTCAGTAGAGGCATACCATTCGGCAATACAATCAATGCCAAAGCGCTCTTTAAACTTGTCCCACACATCGGGTCGTAGTCCGTTACCAAACGCTGTGTGCACCTTGTGTTTGCGGTCAAGCGTTTCGCCAGTCTCAGGGTCAATCTGTGGAGGTGCACCAAGGAGATAGCGACAGGTTTCGCCCACATAATGAATCACTGTTGCATCACTTTGCCGCACCTGGTCCCAGAAGGTTTTTGTGGAAAATTTGCGCGAGAGAGCAATGGTTGAGCCAGCTTCTAGAACATTGAGGAAGCCCAACAATGAAGCAGAGCTGTGGTACATGGGCATTGCCTGAGACAAGGGTTAGCTGAATGTCAATTGTATGTGGTGGAAGCAGGGTCTCTCTCTCCTCTGAGGGGTATTCATCCATTGGAATGGTGAGCAGTAACCAATGACGTCAGCATTAAAGGGCGAGGCTTCACCAACAGGCCAACAGATCAAACCCCAAAGCAAGATCGGACAAAGACAGACAGGTGGAAAAGGAAACGCCAAGGAGTCACGTACCGTGAAAAAGACATCCTTTTCAGTCAGCCGCAGCAGACGCGCGCAAAAGTTACTCGACACAGTAGCCTTGCCCCAGGAAATAATTGCCGGCTTGGGTAAACCTGTGGTACCCGATGTGTAGATAAGCATGGCAATGTTCTTGATGTCATCTTCGTCGCGCAACTGGTCAGGGTAGCGCTTGCCTTGAGTAGCACGAATCTGTGTATCGAGGGCTGGAGTGACAACCACAAGCTCAGCACCGGGTATCGACTGCATGACGGACTCGGTAAAGCTATCTTGGATGTGCGGGTCAGCTAGAACGAGCCTGGTTTTGCAGGCGCGCACGCAGTGAGCCAGCGGCTCGCCGGCCAGATTGTAGTTGATGAAGGCTGGTTTTGCGCCAATGGCCCACAGGCCAAACCACAGAAAGACAAAGGTCTCGCTGTTTTGGAAGTCAATGGCAACAATATCGCCAGACTTGACACCCTTGGTTTCCCGCAGCCAGGTTCCGTAGGAGAGGGCGGCGGCGTACGTCTGGGCATAGGTGTAGTCGTGGCCCTCGAACTTGACCAGCGGCAGTGAGGCACGCGAAGAAGACTGCGCCCATCGCTCCAGGACATAGAATTGGTTCAGGCCGTTAGTCTTGGAGCGGATGAACGAGCGCAGAGCTGATGGTATGACAGACTTGACTAGATGGTAGTCATACCAGAGGCCGGCGCGGGCGTTGATGTAGGCGGCAGTGCCTACAAGCCCAGCAGCAGCAATAGCTAGAGAAGACGGTGTTAGATGGAATGCAAGACGAATGAAGAAGGCAGAGAAGAGGGTGGTGGTAGATGAAGTGGGATATGAATGAGGGCGCAGCAAGCAAGAAGAGAAGCGAAGCTGCAGAAGGGTAGAGGGGAGAGGGGAGAGGGATCGGGCATACCGGACATGATGGGACGATGTTGTTAAGTTAGTGAATCGCGAGTGTGATATGAGCCTGACCATGTAGTGTCTTGCGCAGATGCAGAAAATGGCGAGAAGGTTCACGCGTTGCGGTTTTCTTGCACCAAGTAAGGAACCCCCGGCTTAACAAGGTGAACTCGACGTTGCGTTGTTGACGTTGCACCGCCCAATTAAGTAGACGAAAGGGAGAACAGACTAAAAGAAGAACAACTCGAGGAAAAGAAAAGAAAAGAAGGAAAACAGAGAAAACAAGCTCTGTGCAGCGCAGGTGTTCGGTGTGGTGGGCGGTGGTCGACCGGATGCCAAAGGCGATTTTCCTTGACAGTAAACAGTGTTCTGATACAACGGTTCTGATCCAGGAGAAGCGAACTGAGTGATACTAAGCCCAATCTAGGGACTCGGGAATCGCGTGTTACTGCCGAGTGTAGGCGATGCAAAAATTGGACTTTGTGAGTGAGTGAGTGAGTGAGTGAGAGTTGGGTGGAGTGAGTCTTGTCAAGCAACGCAAGTGTTTTAGCAGAAGAACAAGAAGAACGAGGAGAACAAAAAGAGCCAGAATGCGATGAAAGAACGAGGGAGAATAGCATCCCCAACAATCAACAGCGCTGCAGCCTACCAGCAAGAGACGAATCATCAATATAGAAGAAACGTGATGAAAAGACGCCATTTTCCCAGGCCGCACGGCACCAGCGCCCCAGTTCCCTTGCTTTTTTTGGTGTCGTTTATTTTGGTCTGCCCTGTATTCGCCCTGTGTTCCCTGGCGAGTTTGCCTTGGGGTCCTTGATTGGCCAGCTTCAGTGGCTGGAACACTGCTTCCAGTTTGCCGTGGGCTGGCCTCGTTCAGATTTTAGGCCTGGAGCCACTGAAGCTTGGCCTTTTTCAGGGGCTGTGCATAGGGAAATGCCTGTGTACAAGTGTCCACTGTGGCTTGAAAGCTTAAAGCTCTATCACCACACCAAAATCCAGCCAGCGTGCAGGCGGCCTAATCAATAAACCAACATCGCCAGTAGCAGCGCCTACACTTGACGGTGAGATCATGGACGGGCCTGCAAGCGGAGCGGCCTTTATATAGTATTCATTCCCTGCATCAATGCACTCACTTGGCTGTGCCTGCTTTGCCTTCCTTACTTACCCTGCCTGCATCTTAATTAGCGTGGGAATCAGACAGACACAGGCTTGCAAAGGCTTGCTGAAAAAGCACCCGAGGGCTTGAGGCTGAGAGGACGACAATGTCTGCATCCGACCAGCTGAGATGCATGATCCATTCAACTACATTCATTTAATATCACATCATGTGTAAGGTGTAAGTACCCCATCGCACACGCCATCTCTTGTCTTTTCCTGACTTCCCACTTCTCTCTTGATTCTGCAAAAAGACACACTCTAAAGTGGGGCACTGGCGCCACTTCTACATGTGGAGCCTGTGATAAGGTTATCGTATCGTGTCCATCGTGATAAGGAACCAAAGCTCCCCCAGCTTCCAGCAAGCCGACCATTTTCATGTGATTTGTCCTACTAGCTGCCGTCTTTGTTACAGACAACTCAACACACACTCCATCGCGTCATCGCTTCATCGGCCCATTACCTCTGCACTGCACTGCAAGTCTGCAAGCCATGGTATCAACAGGGCCTGCGGCCGATATCTCAAAAAGCCATGGGGCTACCAAAAAGCAGCCGCCGCCCGAGCCGCTGGCCCATCAGCGACGGCGCATGGCGGTAGTGTTCTCTTTTTGGGCCGTGGTGTTGTTTCTCGGCATTCCCATTTGGTGGAAGCTCACGGCTATTCACCGCGCTGCTCTGCCCTTGGATCAGATGCAGCAATGGGCAGATGGTAGGGTATGTTTGCAGAGTTCCTGATCTCTATATACCCTCCCCCCCCTCTCTCTATATTTTGGAACTGCGATTGATTCTTTGGTTCTTGCTACATGTTCTAACGACACACTACTGTTCACATAGGCCTGCCGCCCTGTCTTTCCCCTCCAGGTCTCTGTGCGTGCCAGCTCCATCCCCGACTCGGATGCCGAAACGCTTGTCCGTTTGACCCAACACGCTATTGACGACCTCAACGACTTTTCCAGCCACCACCTGCGCCTACAGCTGGACTCTTCAGATCCCTCTATAGCCAAATCTCGATCTGCCCCAGCCCTGACCATCGATCTAAAGCCGGGTGATAGTATCGGCGCAAACCTTGACTCTCACGCGCCCATTCTCTCAGTGACATACCCACCGAGCGCCGTCCCGTCACATTCTGCTGCATCGTCACCTCTGGCCAGCTATATCGCGTCAGAGTTACAGGCCACATTTGCCGAGGAACGCGCTATCCTGCTATACCTAACATCGGATATCACGTCACCCAACTCTCGTGGCCATGGCCTGTCAGCTCAACTGACTGAAGCTTTGGACAAGCGTTCAACGCGCCTTATACAGTATGCGCCGGCATATCATTTAACGTTCTCACTGTTCACTGCCGGCGCCACGCCAAATGGATGGGATGTGGAGGCTGCCATTCAGGAGTACATGCAACCGATGTTGGCCGTCCTCGAACCAATCCACAACTTCACGATTGACACACAGGTGCAGCTCTACTCGCCCCCTGGTGTACATTCGCCTGTTTTGGGCAAGGAAGATTTATCGACATTCATCAACGGTGCTGAATGGTCTTTGCCGCCTGCAATTGGTGAAGCACCCACGATCAATTTCATTTTGTTTGTTGGCAATCAGACTATTCAAATGGTCGAGTCTCAATCTCAGCCCGAGTCAAGTACTTCGCAGTCATGGCTCATTCCTAAATGGGGCTCTGTCTACCTTCTGCCTCTTCCTTCAGACGTAGACCATGTGCCTGCTGACATCCTCAAGGACCCCATGTTGACCTTCACTGGCCATCTTCTTTCGCTCCTGGGTACGCCCCAGAGTGGATCTTTGCCGCTGCGCTTGTCCACTCTGTCTCGCGTGCGGTCTGCTGATCTGCTTAAGCATGCGTCGTCAAGTCTCGGGTCTCTGGCCCGTTTGTCCCAGGCTCTGACATCAATCTCTATCCCGCAGAGCGTCGCCAATGGCGTTTCAAAAAGTCTATTCCATCTGGAAAAGGCCTGCTCCAACTTGGGCTCGACTGAGGCCTTGGAGCACGCACGTGTTGCTGACGCTGAAGCCGAACGGGCCTTCTTTGAGAAGAGCATGGTTGGCCAGCTTTACTTCCCCGATGAGCACAAGATAGCGGTGTATCTTCCTTTGCTAGGCCCTGTTGGTACGGCATTGTTCATGGGTCTGATATCCGAGCTCAAGGCTTGGAAGAAGCGACGACAGGAGAGGACAGCGACGAAGGCTCAGAAGTCACAGTAGACTAGACTCAGCTCCAAGTTTGAGTTTTTGCTTGTACATTGTTATGCTGGCGGGTATGATTAGACATATGAAATTTTCTGTTTTGTTCATTCAAGGAGCTCATGATCTTTTGAGCATCTCATTCTAGAGTGATTGCGTTGGTGATGTTGGTTGTACGAGTTGTGGATCGTAGGGTCTTAGGGTTAAGATATGTTGCGTTTAAAACAAAGAACGATTAATAAAGCAAACAAACGAACTGACAAACAAACAAACAAAAAGCAGGTCTATCATCTCCCCGATTTCAACAAAGCGCCCTCTCTGCAATCATTTCTCTGCCTCAACATCAGCGTCCTCGCCATCATCACCACTCTCGTCGGCAGTAGGACGGTACGTGCTGTCCTTGACTCTGTTCTTATTCTTAGCCTTGCTCTTGGAAGCATCGCGTTTTGACTTGTGCGCCGCAGCTCTAGCCGAAGGGGACTCGGGAGTCCCGGGGATGTCATCCGAATCAGAGCCCTTTTGAGCTCTATCACCAAGAGAGCTCGCTACGGACATGTTATCATCGGCATCTTCGCCGTTCTTGGCCTCATCCTCCTTGCTAGGCTCATAGTCGTCATCCTCTTCAGCGTCTTCTGCAGCGCTGTTGACGTCATCTTCATCTTCACCGATATCTTCGGCATCCACCTGTTCGTTATCAGATGTGGTATCTGCCACGTCTGGGATCGGGCCCGGGCCCTTGTACGGTGGCCATGGCAGTGTCCAGTTCTTCTTACGGCTCGGGTGGTTAGGGTCGTTGGCCCATATAGCCCGGCGGTTGTTGCTACCATCAGCCGGGTACATGGTGTTCGTGTAGAGGGGATATTCCTTGATGAACTGGTCGCGCACACTCGAGATGGTCAGCTTTTTGCCGCCGTAGGACTTGGAGAAGTTAATCCAGCCACTGTGATTGGGCAGGCCAACGCCATTGATATCCGGGTCGCCCAGGCGGTGCAGAATGCCACAGCCCCGGTTGGGATCCTCATGAGCGGCTAGCTGGTCGGCAAAGCTAGGGTCGTCGGGGTTGCCCGTTTTCTTGGCGGGGGCGCGGCGCAGGCAGCGAGAACAGTACATGGTATCTTTGACGACAAAGGTAGTGTCATCTTCAACTTCAGGCCATGAAGGCGACTGTGCACGCCAGTTGGCGTCCTTGCCCTTGTTGGAATCGAGCCCCTTGAAGGCTGCAGCTGCAGCGGCTGTGTCATCAGCCGGAGAAGCAGGAGTGGAAACATCCTCTGCTGAACTAGGCTGGGCGGCCTTCTTGGTGGAAGACTTGGGCCTAGCCTTGGGCTTAGGCGTGGCAGAGTCATCTTGAGTGGATTCAGTTCCTTTCTTGCTTCTGGTGACTCTTGACGCCTTGGGCTTGACAATGCTAGCAGTGTTGCGGGGGGTGGGAAAAGCTTTGGCCGCGCTGACGGCAGGAGTCTCCTGAACCTTTGTCTTTAAAGCCTGCTCCGTGACAGTGGCCTTGCTGTTGCTAGTGGGCTTGTCCTTGCTGGTGCCACTGTTGTTGTTGCTGTCCTCTGCCGCCTTGTCTGTTTGAGAACCTTCCTTGCTTTTGGCGACTTGGCTCACATACGTTTTCTTCGGGCGATCCGCCACACGCATGCGCTTTGCAGGTGATCTGTCACCACTGACACTGCCTTCGTCGCCAGTGTTATTCTGGGCCTGGTTGTCGCCATCATCGTCTTGGGCTCTGCGTCTCTTGCGGCTGGGAATCAGCTCGGGGTACATGTCGTATGGTGTGACGGCAGGCCCGATAGTAGGCCTGTTGTTGCAAACTGCAATATGGCCACAGCGAATCTGGAAGTTCCAACCAGAGGGGAATTTCATACTGCAGTACGGACAGAATCTGACCGAAGCGCCTGAGTAGCCGCAGCATTCCTTGTTGTGTAGCTTGGCTTGTTTGGAGTTGGTACTAGCCATACCAAGGCCACATTTGGTGCAAGTCACCGTCTTTTGATCAGTTCCAGGGCATTCGTGCGGGAAGGTGGCACCAAAGATCGAGGCTGCCTCTGCATTTGGCAGGTCAGGCTGGCCACAGCCAGCGCACCACTTGCACCCGTCTTGGACGCCGGGGCGACATGTCAGATCGTGATGATTGCGGTCATCATCATCGTGCAGAATGCCGTGGTTGCGGCAACAGCGATCGCAGAACTGGTAGAGAATCTCGTCCACATGGGAAACATCGGGGGCCTGGCTCTGGGAAGCAGAACGGTCAACGACAGGACCGACTCCGCCGCCTAGAGCTGCCGCAGCAGATCGGGATGCGATCTTGGATACAGCAATGGTCTGAGCAGCGGGCTCGGTGTCCGATTCACCGGCAAGATGAAGGGCAAGGGAGCCATCGCCAAGAGCCTCGAGATGCTGGTCCTGCATCGCCTTTCTTACTCTGCTCTTCTCGAGAGTGCGGACGTCCTTGGCCTTGGAATTGGGATGTCTCTCCATCAGATGCTGGGACTTCTGTTTGTCGCTCATAAAGCCAAACTTGGAGTTCTGGCAGAAGGGACAAGGCTTTCTCGGATGGGCCTTGTCAAAGTGTCTAGCAATAACAGAGAGCCTGCCAAAGTCGCTGAGGAATCCACAGCTTGGGGCGGGACACTCGACAAATCTTTGATTAAGATCCTTTGCAGTGGTGTTGTCGATGGCGTATCTGCCACCGTCTTCCTTCTGTCTGATAAAGGGCAGCAGGGCTTCCTTTGACTTGCGCCAGCGCTCGTAGCGAGGGCGCAGTTTGCCGGTGTTGCGGTCAAAGATTTTGTTGACGTCAAGGGCTTTAGGAGCTCCGGTGTGCTCGAAGGCCGGGAGAAAGACACTGTCCGGGCCAGCAGCACTTCCGGGGGGAATGGGGAGAGGGTTGGGCGTGGTGCTGGCAAACAAGTGTTGGAACTTGTACGATGTCTTTTGGGTGATGGCGGTTGTTTGTTTCTTGTTGGATGCGCCTGAGACGAGATGTTAGCAGAAGATTCAGTTCGGGTTGGGACTGTGTACAGACAAGACAAGACAAGACAAGACAAGACAAGACAAGACAAGACAAGACAAGACAGTGAGTGACTTACCAGGCAGCTTGAAAGAAAAAGGGTTGAAGATGGTCATTTTGAGGGAAAGAGGCGGGTACAATGGACAAGTGTTTGTATGTTTATATATCAAGAACGTGGCAGAGTAGTAAAGTAGAATGATGGGAGAGAACAGTGCAGAACGATCAGTTGGTGAAGAGAATGGTTTCCAAGAACAAAAAAGAAGACTCGAGATGGAGTGGAAGCTTCTGGTCTTTATGCCCACGGCGTGAACGTGGTCTTCTTTGACGGGTTCGTAGACTCCGACACTGTCTTTGTGTGTGGTTTAGGACATGCCAAAGCCTCTTTGACGTATTCGTTAGTCTTTTTCTCTTCTTTGTCGATGCCATGTCTTTGACGTGATTTCTCTTTGGTTCTCTTTGGTCTTTAATGTGATATCTGCCTTTTTAGCCCGGCACACAGCCTGTTAGCACGTTGGGCTTCTTTGACGCTGTCTTTGATGTCATTTTCCTCTTTCACCACCGAGCCGGCATTCTTTTTTCTGTACTAGCAGATGAAAGGATAAACCTGGGGGGAG
The DNA here is from genome assembly GCA_038407185.1 of Chalaropsis ovoidea. Lineage (NCBI taxonomy): Eukaryota > Fungi > Ascomycota > Sordariomycetes > Microascales > Ceratocystidaceae > Chalaropsis > Chalaropsis ovoidea. The sequence goes on from JAXHKQ010000059.1 coordinate 55,409, forward strand.
GGAGGCCTTCTTTCAAGATCCCTTCAAGCTTAAAGATTCTTTTTCTACTGTCTCTTTAAATACTAATACTAAATACCATGACAAAGTGTCAAAACCTTAAATCACCTTGACAAACATTCCAGCTCCTGACAAAGAGCATCCCAAAATAGCATGTCATACACATGTACGCATGTATCTGTCTGTACCCTTGTCTTCTTTTTTTCTTCATAGTCCAGAAGACACTGGAGCTAATAAGTCCACGTGCATGTAGAACTAACATGTGCTTTTTCTTTTTTTTTTTGTGCCAGCTAAAGATCCCAGAAGCAGAGGCTACGGCATCTTGCCGTCCCCTCTTTTCTGCTTCTTTAAAGCTCTCTGCATTTCCCCGTGCGCTTTACAGGGCCACTAGAAGAGTCGCGCCCTTTCCGTTTATTTCTCGCACACAACCTGCGACTCTTGCCTGGAGGTCCCCCACATGCCACCAGACTTTGGATCATGGGGTTTGAGGATTGGTATACGTTGAGGTAGAGAAAGAATATATTCAAACAAGGAGATATCTGCAAATCCGTACGCATACATGTACACGTGAATGGCCGTATCTATGCAAGAGAACGTCGGACAGCCAGCCGCTCCTGTCATCTTACCCCACACATACCTGGCCTGGCCTCATGACTCCGGCAAGCCCCAGCCCCCAGGCTGAAAATCAGACATTTCGGGCATGTTGCGTCCCAGATGAGCAGCTTCCGAGGCAGATGCGTCTGATATAGGATATACTAACGGCGTGGTCTCAAGGGCCTCAGTAGATGGAGTGTTCATTTGTCTATTCATCCACAGAGAAAAGTCAGGGGTGGCCAGGTTGGGCCGAGGCATGGCATGGGTGACTGGGCTTTGGGAGGAAACACTATGTGAGGGCTGGTGTTCATGCAGGTCAGGACTCTGTATCGGCTGAAATGAGTCGGCCTCCACACTTGGGGCAGATACATAGTGGCTACTTGCCGACGCCAAGAGATTGTTCACAATATGTGGCATGCGGTGGCTGAGCTGAGCAATAGTATCCTGGCCCAGCTCTGGAAAGCTGTGACGGATGGCCTGAGGCAGCTGGTCCAGAGTGACACGCTCGAGATAAGCCTGGTAGTTGCGGATTCCATCATCGACCTCGGTGCTGTAGTCTAAATCGGGAAAAGGAAGGAACGGATGTTAGCGTTGATGTCACACAAAAACGACGTAAATAGAGTGTTGGGGCAAAAAAGACGAAAAACGAGAGAATGAAGAAGGAAAGAGGGAAAGAGGGAAAGAGGGAAAGAGGGAAAGAGGGAAAGAGGGAAAGAGGGAAAGAGGGAAAGAGGGAAAGAGGGAAAGAGGGAAAGAGGGAAAGAGGGAAAGAGGGAAAGAGGGAAAGAGGGAAGGAACGGGGAAGGAACGGCAAGATCCGATGAGATCTTATCCATCTTGGGAAAATGAAGACTAAGTGGAGTTTGCCGGGATAAAGCAACATTTTTGTATGTGTATATACGACGAGTATCAACCAACACAATAGAAGCATGAAACTTTGGGTTTGAGCCAGTGGTATAGAGAGAAAAAAAGGAAAAAAAAGAAAAAAAAAAGAGCAGCAACAAGAGACAAGAGACTTTAGTGTTCATGGCTGGGACTGGGACTGTCTTGACTTACACGGAGACGGAATAGTCGACGGTTCATCCGTTGGAAACAGAATCATATAGATATCTGTCCACTGCATGTTGCGTTTTTTGGCCCGCAGTTTCTTTTCGATATCCCTGCCGAACCCAAGCTCGGGATCCAGCTGCACCGAGTTTGGCTCGCAGGGTGGCGTTTCCAGATTGTGGCCGGCCAGGTATGTCGGCTTTTCAAACTGGGCACCGCAGCAATGGCAGATGAAGCACATGTGGCGGCGGTATAGATGCTCTCTGTATGCCGTATAATAATGGGGGTTTCGCTGTTGGTTAGCGATATTGTATGGGACCAGACGCTGGGGGTACGGACGGTATACTGACTTGAGGCGGGGAATGGTTGGAAAGCCCGGGCCGGCACACGATCTCTCTAATCGAGGGCCGTTTTTATTTCTCTGGAAGTAGGGGCATGCGAGTTTCAACTCGGTGTCGTAAGAGTCAGCAACGGCGCCCGGGGTCGTGACTTGGGCCGATGCCGGGACCGTGGCTGAAATAGGGGATGTTTCAGGCCCCATGGTGTCTGCTTGCGCCTGTATGTTATGCTTATTAACGTTGTTCGGCTTGGGGGCTTGCAGTTGCTCCTGGGCCCGACATCTTGAGCTCGTTGGGCATCACCACGAGTAAGAGGGACCATGAGGGTTCAGGCTGGCAGGACGTACGCTGTGGTGTCTTATTTCTTGCTGATGGGACTGCGGATTGGCTTCGTATCGGGTGACGGCGGTGATGGTCGAAGTGTCGAGACTTGGGTACGGCGGCTTCTCCATCATATGAGTGTTGCTGCCATTATGCCGTAGATACGAATTCTCTGGCCATGGTGAGGTGCTGGGAAACCCGCTCCTGACAGCGTCTGCGGGGGCACTGTAATCTAACAGACGAGGGTCGTATCTGGACTGTTCCGCGGGCTTCAGCTCTCCGCCGCTGGCCGAAGGCGCACTGTTATCGGCAGCTTCTATGATGGGCTTGTGCGGGTGGGAAATCCAGTCTTCGTGGAGATCTGAGACCAGGTTGTGAGAAGAGAATTCCTGGGGCTCCATGGTCCCGAGCAAAAGTGCAAAGGGAAACAAAACGGAACAAAAAGAGCGTAGCGGAGGTCCGGGGTGGACAGGAGGAGTTGCAGAGTTTTCTTAGAACTCTAGGTTGCGGGAAGGGCAGTCTAGTTGGTGTATTTAGGAGTGTGTGTGTGTGTGTGTGTGCGAATGTGAATACAACAATACCACCCACACCGGGCACCTTAGCGCGCAGCAGCAAGTCTCCGTTCTCAAATGGACACCTGGTAGCTGATTAGAAGCCAGGCCAGGCCAGGCCAGAGGCGTGTAGTCGGCAAGTCGGCGGACTTGGAAGCAGTGGTGGTGGTGGTGGTGGTGGCTGTAGTAGTGGTGGTAGTGGTGGTGGCTGCAGTAGTGGTGGTAGTGGTGGTAGTGGTGGTGATAATGGCGCTGGTGGCGGTGCTGATATAATGATCTTGCTATCAATAGCAGGATGGGGGCCTATATGCGGATGCGGGATCACGGGTAGACACAGCAGCAAACCAAAAGATGAAGAATCACAATATGCCGTTGCATTCCGCACAAAGGACTCGGCCTGGCTTGAGACGACTAAGTCGGCTCTGGATGGGCCAATCGGCTGCTGCAGCTAGGTGTCAAATATGGCAGGCAAAGGACATGCGCAGTGGGAGGGGGGGGGGAGGGGGGAGGGGGGCCGGCGTACACCAAATGGAAGTGAAAAGGCAAAAATGGAAATAGGAATGGAGTGACTATTCTCTATTTGGGTGCTGTTGGCTGTATGGACGCCGGTGGAAGTGAAGAAAAAGGAAATACGCAGGCAGACGGGAAGGGAAGGCAGAAGAAGGGCCGTGAATGAGCACAGGCTGCTCGGATGCTCCTCCTATGGGCTGAGGGGGTGGTGTGTATGGGTGTGTATGGGTGTGTTGGGTGTGTTGGGCGTATTGGACGTGTGTATGGGCCGGGGGGAGGAGAGGAGGAGTGGAGGAGGGTGCCGGACGTGTGAACGATCCGCCTCGCTTGAGATAATGCTCGCCTGTTGCATTTCGGCCTGTAGACGTGTCTCGTATCGGGAACCACCAAGATCAAGAGCAGGAGAGTGACATGGAGAGACAAAATATTCATACAGAGGCTTGAGAAAAGGCCAATCACTGTGTGTAAGCTGCATATGACGCCTACAGCAGGGGACTCATGATGACGGCCGCACAAAAACGGGCTTGTGTGCAACTTTGATGCTTAGTGGGTGTGTATTTAAGTGTGTGAATTTGGTGTGTATGTGGGGAGGGGGAGATGGACACACAGGATGGACACACAGGCGGGCACGGAGACGAAGAAAGAGAGAGAGAGAGAGAGAGCGCGGGCAGCGAGACAGAGGAGTGAGGGGAAGAGAGAAGGGAGGAGAGAGAACAGGAAATAGACGAGCCACGTAGAGAGGAATGATGCCGAGTCCGTTTTAGTCCTGCCGGAAGGGCCACATCTCAATCTTTCAACGTGGCCGGACATCTGATGTGAAAGCATAGGCAGCGTTGAGTCTGTGGGGAGATGCAAGATAGTGAAACTCTACAGGCGCATAATCGTACTGTGGCTTGCTGTTGAGACCGGGGAGCATCTTGGTAGCGCGTGGGGTTGGCACGACTTGCCACTCCCAGCCGTCTCTCGGGCCCCGATCTTCCGGCTTAAACGGCCTAAACGAGCTGGGAAACACTAAAGCAGTGGTGATGTGCGTGTCTTCCTGCTGGTCTCCTTCCTTGCTTTCTTGCTCTCCTGTTGTCATACTATTCCCCCCCCCCCCCCCCCCCCCCCCCCCCCCCCCCCCTCCCCCCCCCCCCCCCCCCCCCTCTCTCCCCCTCCTGCTTCCCCTCCTGCTCCTCCTCCCCTTCTTAGGACCCATTTTTGCATTCCGGCTGTTCAGTCGAGCGGGGCTGCTGAAGCACACATGCTGGAAGAATGAGAAATGTGAGGGCAGAGGGGAGGAGAGGGGAGGAGAGGGGAGGAGAGGGTAGGGGGCAGAGGAGGGAGGAGCAAGACGCATGTATGTACATGTCTGTACATACACAGAATCACAAAGCAAAAGACCGCCAAATGAACCCAAAACATACACACTGGACAAAGCTGCGGCTTGAGCTGGGCATGCGAGAGCTCCTCATATGATGCGTCGACCACATACACACACACACACATACTTACTCGGCTTCATCCCTTACTAGCACTGGTCACGGGCCGCTATCACCACTCATCACATCTCACCTGCACCCATGGAACTGCGATAGTTTCTTCCTGATTTGGCCTCTTCTCCAAAACAAAATGTGTCTCTCTACAACTTACTCCTTCTTCAGGGCAGTGCTGCCACCCATGCTATGATTCTGTTCCTGAAAAATTCGTTGTTCGTCTTCTCGTCACTGGCCTTGCATCCTCCATTGCGCTGTTGCGCATTTGCAGTCAGCCCAGCACACACACACCCCCCCTCCCCCCCATCCGCTCTGCTATGTGCCCTCCCCCCGTCCCCGTGTCTCTGCTCTGCTGGTCTGCTACCCTTATCACTCCTTTCAAGGGGGTTGTAGGTTGTGGGTTGTGGGTTGTGTTCACTGGTACGGGATGTTTTTCCTTTTCCCCAGTTGGCGTATGGGATGAAGCCCGAGATTGCCAGGCTTGACCGATTGATTGATTCCCTTGGACAGCTTGTTAATATGTCGTCGTTTGTCTTGTCTAGCGCTTCGTTTGACTCCTCACACTGTGCAAAGTCTAGAACGGGCTTTACTTATACCAGGGGACGTGTGAGTCTGTGCGTTGGGAGCTTCTACGTAATTCATGCTGTACTGTGCTGTGCGGTGCTGTGCAGTGCTGTGTGGTGCTATACGGTGCTATGCGGGTCTATACTACACTGTACTGCACTGTGCTGTACCGTGCTGTACTGTGGCCTCAAGCTTGTAGCCTGTGACCCGCCAGTTCTTCCTGCAACGCAGGCTTGTATGTGGACTCGCCTTCCACATAACATACAACATATCCAAGCTGGCTTGTAACTTGGGTGTAGTGAGTGGCCTTAGATCCGGAATTGATGAGCCCTTCGGCTCGGCCCCAGGGTCTATCCCTGGCTATGTCAAGGCTAGAGATGAAGACAAAAGATGAAAGAAGCTGAAAGAAACACCCGAAGCATATTGAAGACTTGGGCCCGAAAAAAAAAAAGGGTTTCTCAGGGCTTACTTGTATTCATAATCGTATCTTATCAGCGCCCTGCTGCCCTGCAACTGCACTGCAACCATTTCCTCAGCTTTGTATTACCGCATGCAAAGAAAGAAACAAAGAAACAAAAGAATAAAAGAATAAAAGAATAAAAGAATAAAAGAATAAAAGAATTTATATATAAAAAAAAGCAACACCAAACTATCCCAGACATCACCAGTGAGCAGATTTGCACCTGCTACTTAGTCAGCCTACTGACACCTGTCATTCTATAATCTTGGGCTAGCAGGCTGTCTAGTCAACTGGTCAGCCAGCCAAGTACTCAAGTACATCATAACATCTGCTAGGCAAAGCTCTCTACAAAGCTTCAACAAGCAGCCAAACGAAGGATTAGCCAACATGACTGTCTATACCAAGAGTAAGCAGGGAACAGGGAAGTTTGCTAGGGCCTTCAACGCCGCATATACATGTGTGTAACCAACACGCCCGCCAGCCATGATCGATACTCTCTAGTACTCGCTCTCCTGCACCGACAGTCATAGTCATTGTTTTATCGCGAAAGAAGCCTCGAAAGAATCGGAAACAAAACATCACCGCTTCTTAGACTGAATGATAAATAAAATGTAGATTGGATACACAACAACAAGCTCAACCTCGTGCCGTGGATACTTGAACACGGGATTGATACCTATGAGCACGTCGACTGACCTTGGCTGCCACAGTTCATTTCATAGCAAGGCCGCTCGCTCTCTCGCTGTATGTATTACCCAGGCCGTCGTATTCTCATTGGCCTGCAATACCTAAGCCCACCCGTGAGGGTTGTTGAAGATACAATCCACCGTTACTTGCGCTCATGCTGGCATTCGTGCCCGTGCGTTCTCTCATACGGCGGCCCTCCATCAGGCCCCGAAGGCCTCGTTTCTGCAAACCAATGACACTGCTGAGCTCGCCAGTCCATGAGTCATTGATGGGTCCCGTTGCCTTGTTTGCTGCAAAGCCTTCGCTTTCTCCCAACTCTGAGCTCCACTCCGATCCGGATACGCTAGTGGAAGCACTGAGACTTTCTTGGCTGGGTCTATGAGACGGGCCAGGGTGCGATACTGAAGTGTTGATTCTGAGGGCTGCTGTCCGCGTAGCCTCTTGCGCCTGTGCCGCAACATCTGCAGCTGAAGAGCCCATAGTCATGTGGTCCATCAGGTGGTCCAGACTGGTCAGGCCACCCGCAGTAACCGTCTCGGAATCTGACCCGGTGTAGTTTGGATTCAAGGATCCATCGATTCCGCGGCCTCCACCAGCTGCCATGGCTGTAGCATTGAAAACAGCCGCGGCATTGCGCGAGTCCAAAACCATGTGCAAGCGCTCAACGACTGCCTCTAGCAATCCATCTACCTTGTACGGCCGCGCGATTTGCAAGAGAGAACATAATATCTGCGGCGTGCAAACTGTAGGTGTAGATGCAGGCAGCGACGACGTGTACAAAAAGTGAACCAGGACCTGTGCTGTAATGTACGTATGTGGGAGATAGAGACAGCGCGGCCGAGAGGTCGGGCTGAGGGTTCGAGGAGTTGGAGAGTTGTGAGTGTTGGCATCTTCGGCCCCAAAAGTCGCACTTCCATTAGATACGCTAGAGGCTGAGGTGCTGGGTGGCTGACCGGCAGATGATGAGGACCCCAACGTGCTCTCAGATGCCGTACTACGCGATGAGTTTACAGCTGGGCTTCTCACTGTTGTACCAGACATTCCAGAACGAAGGGTCAACGCATCGCTAGTATCCTGTGTCGTCGTTCCTTCGCGTAGAAGCTGGTTGAAATAGGGGCCCCAGCGCCTGGACACGATTCGGGAGTTGATTGGGATGCGTTCGCCCTCAATGCAGAGAATGTCCATGTCACAAACTTCGCGCATTCCGAGCAGCTTTTCACCGAGCTCATCGGCTGCCCGGGAGTTTTGTCGGCCTGCTGCAGTGTGGCCAGCTTTACGTGCAAGGCTGAGGCTGGGAGCAGTGTATGGGCTGCTGGCGGATACGAAGCCCGACATGGGGGACAGGTGGCGGGGGTTATCGTAAAAGCCAAACGCTTCAAGTTCAACCATGCAGACATTGCTGAAATTAATACGGCGATGGTTATAATCTTCAACAAGACTTCGTTTGCGGTTTCCGAGAATCACAAACGTATTGCGTCGATTCCAGAGAATTCCTTTGTTCCAGCTGCCGTGGCTAAACACGGTGCCACCAGCGTCGATTCGGTTCCAGGTCAATGTCTTGAGATCCAACGCCCAAAGAGCGTACTCTTGTTTTGATGACGTCAGGTATGTGCCGCTAACCACAAAGTGTGTATCGATGACGCCACCATTGGGGAATCGTAGGCCTGGAGGCGTATGGGAGCCAGACATGGTCTTTTCCGTAAGCGAGCCATCGGGTGCACGAATTTGCAGCTCCAGCTTGACATCCAGGAAATTGTAGTTCGAGTATATGAGCATAGAAGAAGCGGCGTCCTTGGGCGTGGTGTCGGGTCTTTGCGAGTTGTGCTGTTTTCCGATTTTGGCTGCCACAGTTGGTGGTAATGCTGCCACAACACTCCGATAAGCTCCGCAGCTTTTTCCAAGTGATTGTGTCGATGTCCATTTCAAGCTTCGGAGGTTGAACACGCTTATTTCCTCAATGTAGTGGTTTTCAGCGTCCTGGCCACCCAAGATGACCATTTCCGCACCTCCGGCTCCATCAATGTTGATGCCTATGCGACCTTCGTTGGGATTAGTGGCAGATGCTGGATTGTGTTGCAAGGCGGAGAGAGGCGCCTTGTGTGATGTGAACATGGCCGAGGAATCGAGGACAGTAGCGCAGTGGGCATAGCGACCTTGGGGGGCTTCGGGGACAGGAATAAAGGACCAACGTTTGGTAGGTATGTCGTAAATATAAACATCCGAAACAACGGACGGGGGATCCTCGCCATTTCCAGTCATAGCGGCCATGCCGCCATAGCAAACCATATTGGTGTCTCCAAGAGCACACATGGAATGGAAGTATCGTGGAGCAGGGATATCACCGGTGGTGGTCAGTTTAGTCCAATGTCTGCTGATCAGGTCTAGCTCGTACATGGCGGAGGTAAGAGGGCCCTGTCTATTCCTGGACACATGACGTCCGCCAAAGATGTAGAGTTTATCGCCAACGATAGTTGTAGTGACGCCGACGAGAGGATGGGGCTCACGGCCGGTAGTCTTGTGTACATTACACATCAGACCCGACAGATGAGCGGATGCGCTAGTGGCAGTGGAAGGGGTTTCGCTGGTGGAGGCGGGGGTCGAGGCAGAGGCTGAGGCGGGCGTTGACGCAGAAGTTGGAGCAGCTGCTGGGGTTGCTGCAGCGCCAGAGTTGGGAGTTCGGGGTTGCGGGTTGAAAGAAGGCGACAGGCCAGAGGTGTTCTGTCGGCGGTCGACGTCAAGGTTCGATTGCGATTGTGAATGAGAATGTGAATGCGATTGGTTGGTGTCATATTGGGAGCCATCCTGGCCATAGACACCGCTAGATGACGGCATGTTGGAGTCCATGGTGTATGAGCGGCGGCGCACCTCTACTTCTTTGTTCTCAGGGGCTCGCGGTGAAGCTTTATCGCGAGGCAGATGCAAGGCTGGTGAAGTAGTGGAATTTGAATTGTCGGAGAATACAGAGTCGAGCAGTGTTTGCGTTTGGTGGATAGGGGGCAAAGGCGCAAAGGACGAAGGTAGTGGTGTCTCGGGTAGGGGCTTTTCAAGACTCTCCTGAAGACTGAAGCCACGCTTGTGTAATGGGGGCACGTATGGGTGTGGTTGAAGGAGTGACGACGACGTGTTTGGCTGCAGGGGGGATGTAAAGGCAGAAGCAGAGGGCAAGGCTGGGGCTGGGACTGAGATTGATGTAGAGGCGATTGTAGATGCCGTTGTAGATGCCGTTGCAGACGCGGATTCGGGCGGAGATAGCAACGCTGGTGTAGCAGAGTCTTGGAGTTGTAGGAGGCTGGGTTTCTTGTCGGGAAAACGCTGGGACTTTGCGGGGTCGTCGCGGCTGTTGGCGTTTAACTTTGATTTGAAGCCGCGATACACGCCAGAAAATAATTCGCCGGGCGATTTTGATGGGCTGGGAAAGGATATCTGTTGTGATGTTATTGTGTTCTCGGGGTCTGGCTTCGAAAAAATAGAGATGTCCTCGTCGATGCTTGACTTGGCGGCTGGTCCTCGAAGTGACATTGTGAAGAGCTCCCTGACGCGTGCGTATTTTTTTGGTGGGAATGGGTGTCTTATAGTGGCTCTAGAGAGTTTTTTTCAGTGATTGACAGCTGGGCAAATCTCTCTGAAACGGGAGAATCGGTGGTACCACTAGCAGCAGCCCTTCAGCCAATGGACTAGAACAGAAGCCCTTTTTTGTTTGGTAGAATATCCCATTCACGGGCTGGAAAGAAAGGCAGAGAGAGGCGAGAGCGAAGGCGAAAGCTGCGAAGAACACAGGCGATAGGCCAAGACACGTGAAATCTGTGGCAGTAGAAAAGGAGGAAAAATTGCAAACAAGAAGCAAAATGGAGCAAAGAACAGGATGTCCACGTAGTGGTGCGTAGTGGAAATGGAAAGGCTAGCTCGGACTTTTAAAGGGTGCCAGCACAGATTCTGGGACGGTCAGAAAAAAAAACAAAATAACCCGAATCTAAGGATAGGAAAAGATAGGAAAAGACACGAGATGCTGTAAACAAGGGGCAGACAGGGAGTGAGCTCGGATAGAAGAAGACGGACGAGGACGCTGAATGCTAGACTTGTTGGTGGAGTTTTGTCTGATGGGGTGGCTCGGGTCTGTCCGGTTTGTCCCATATGCTACGTATTTAAGCTCAATCTGACATCCAGCCCCATCATCATCATCATCATCATCATCATCGTCATCATCAAGAACTTGTGTACGGATGATTCTCAACTTTATAATGGCAGAGTCGTTGCTGATGGCGAACAAAGTGGCCATTGGCGAGGCTGGGTTTCTTTCTGCCTCCGGTGATGCTATCCCCGGCCAATACACCAATACACCAATACACTCGCACAACCCCCAGTCACACACACACATGGCACAGGATATCATGCAACCACCAACAAACTCGACATTGGGGCGATGGGTTCTGCTGTCTCTCTCTGTCTCTCTCTGTCTCTCTCTCTCTCCCCTCCCTCTCTCTGGGCCGGCAAGTTGTTTCAACCTCAGGGCTTTGGTACACAAGTAGATGGCACTAATCGACAAAGTCGCAGTATCGGGAGAGGGAACGGGGTCATAGCCACCACGCGTCGGGGAACCAGAAGAAGCACTAAGAAAACTAGTCTGCGCCGTCAGGAAGAGAAGAACCATTTCGAAGAATTCTTGGTTCTTCGATTGTCCGAAGGGAGAGAAGAGAGAGAAGGGGTTAGGGGTGGTGGTGTGGAGTCTATTAGAACCAGGCAGGCAGAGCAAAGAGAGGAGGCTTGTTGATGTCCCTTCTCTCGCCCCTTTTGCCAGCTGACCTTCTGGATGTTGAGGATTTAAGTCGATGTATAGATAGCCGTACAGCCATGACGATACGAGGAACCAAGTAACAGAAAAAATAAATACATAATAACTAGGACAGCGTGCATCATGTGTTCCAGAACACGGGGAATTGTAGACTTGGCCATCGCAAAAGCTCAAGGGTTAATCTAGGCCTTCAGCAAACCCTCAGTTACCAGTGGCTGGCTTATCTAAGCTGATGTGTCCTCCATACATGTGCTGAAGGATCACGTATAGCCGTCATATGGGAGAGATCGTCAATGGGATGGAAGGACGACGACACTGGAAACGACCGGATAGCGTGGCCAGTAAAACATGTGGTAAATCATATTGTGCCGTCATCTACTTACAATGTATCACAATGTAGGCTCTGTCGGAACTGGCATCATGGGACGACGCCCCCGACAGGCTCAACTTCGTCCCACCAGAAAAGAAAAAGGGAAACAAGAAACAAAAATGAAACGGATCTGCCCTCATGATCCTACAAACTGGAAACCACACAGCTTTGCCATGGGCCGACTTTTGACTTTTGCTCCTCTTTTTTTAGGAGATATTGAATGTGCTATTCGCTATTTAAGACAAAGAAAAATACAATAAGAAATATCCAACCATGTGGAATGTCTGCCAGACTGCTGGCGAGTTTAGTTTTCATGGCTAGAGCCTTGTTTCAGCCCTCCATTCAGAAAGTATCATATCAACCAGAACGGTTCAACTCGACGACTTGATCACAGTAGTCGAGTGCCGCCCCGCCCCCTTCACGCTTCACGCTTGGAAAGGAAAGCTTGCTTGACATCGGTATAGTGCGTTTAAGCGTTGACCTTGTCCTTGGGTAGCGGGGTGAAGCGGAGATAGGGCTTGACAATGCGGAACTCGGGGAACAGAGTCTTGGCCTCCTCGTTCTTCACACCGGGGTGGACAATGACATCATCACCGGGCACCCAGTTGATAGGGGTGGTGATGCGGT
>JAXHKQ010000005.1:0-124409 GCA_038407185.1 Chalaropsis ovoidea
GAAGTGTGAAGGAGTGGCATGGAGGTTCTAAGATATGAATGAGAAAGAAAGAGGTAAAGAAACGGGAGAAGGAGCAACATGGCCAAGCCGAGAGGAGCAAGGACCTTCATCCCAAGATTCCAAGTTCCGGATGCCGGGCGGGGAGAAATGGCAGAGAAAGAGAAAGAGACACAGCCTAGTAGTTAGTAGTCACGTTTTGCGTGTTACTCGTGTTCGCCCAGAAAACACTTGGCGTTAACAAGGAGTCAGAGTTTACCCTCCGTCGTCCATTGGTCATATCAAGTCTCTCTGTCCGACTGTCCGACCCCCTCCCTCTTCAAGAGTTCCCTTCCCGTCGGAGATGGACACACATGAGACAAACTTGTGCCTGGGCTGTCGCAAACTTCATCATAGCATGTTTTCGTGGCGATCAGATGCACATGTAACTATCCGGTATCTCTCTCTCTCTCTCTCTCTCTCTCTTCATCCCCCATCATCCGCACTTGACACATACGTGACCCATCTTGCTCCTTTATTCCTGGACTCGGCCCCCCGTTGTTGTCCCAGTCATCGCAACTCTCTGATCTTGATCCTGATGTTGAGATGTTAAAGATAGTACACAGCCCCTGCAACAAGTCTGAGGATGGTGCTCAGCATAGTTTCATCGGCCAGAGCAGTTCTTGGCTATGAGACAAAGGCCACGGACCTATTCAGATAAAAATGGAAACATTCACCGGCCCTACGGGCGGCAGCAAGTCGGACGACAAAGCTGGGATGCAACTGTTATGCATGTTTTCTTGCTCTTAGGGTCAGGTCAGGCTTGGGCTGTTTATAGCACGTGACTCTGTATAACCCCATCGTCTGCATAACCCTTATGGACGACATGACTTCACATCCTTTTGTGCTATGTTAAATGTCACAGCTTCTGCGTGCCCATGATGTTCTCTGGGAAGCTTGGACACTGAAGACTTCCTTGTTGGTATTTTTGAGAGCTATGAATGTAAAGCCAGAGACTCTAAACATCGGCTTCCCTTTTGTTTTCTTTGGTTAAACATTCGGTAGCACAAGCTACAACATAGCAGCTAGAATCATGTGAGAATGTCGTGGCCGGCGGGTGGTGTACTCGTGTACTCGTGTACTCGTGTACTTATGTATCCATGTACCTATGCCCGTTTCTTAACAGTTGTATTTCGCATGCATCAAGACGAAGAAGTTGGGGAGCAAAGCAAGAATACGACAGCAAGAATACGACAAAGGAAGCGAGGTGACGATTATGTTGGTGGTCCAGTCATGCGAGTAGCAAATGCAGGTACATTAGCACTGCTATCAACCTCCATACATGACAGACTTGAAGAGAAAGATATTTGCTGAAGAAACGACGCGAGGGCAAAGATGGAAACAAACATAAATATGTGTGTAAACAAGTAAACAAACACCCATCCAGCAGCTAGCAGCACAGCCATCCCCTCTCCTCACCAAGCACACACTACTGGGGCACTAGCACCTATAAGGATGGGGCACCTGTGGCAAAAAGACTACAGGCGGCGTTGCATAAGTTAGGCCTGAAACTTCAGACGCAAAAGAGTTGGTGTCGAAACCGGCAAAAAGCGTGCAGTTCATGACGACTCAAGGCGAGCTGCCACTTGGGACTCCTCCCTCACTGGTGGAACGAGGTGACAGGCGATCAAGTGCAAAGGCTCACGAGATTTCCACGATGAAACGCTTTTTGCCTGTTGCAAAACAAGAAAGGTGAAGCTGCTGACAACATGTCGAGACAAGCTGTGTGAATAGATGAACAGCTTGACAGTGGCTGGACAGCGACTTGACAGTGGCTGGACAGCGGCTTGACAGTAAAGGCCTGTAGGTAGACAAGTACAAGTATGGCAGCCAGGCCGCCTGGATCAGCTCCAGCTGAATGCTATTTTCTCCTGCTTATTCCTGTCCTTATCTTCATCCATATTTCCGTGCCGTCGCTTTATTGCTTGGTTGTGCATTGCAAAGCCGTCTTTCATGCAAACCCAGGATTTCTCTCCATCACCAATTGACCCTATCTTGACTTTTAATTATTTATTATTATTATTATTATTATTATTAAATTTTTTTTTTCTCCTCGTTTTTGCCTCGTGCCGCTCCATTCCTTCGCAGGCCGTCACTAGTCTTTTTTTTTTCTCTCTCTCTCTCTTTTTGCTTCTCCTTTTTGCTTCTGCGCAAAGAAGAAGAAAGAAGCGTCTTTTACCCCTCGCATTGTAGCTCGCCATTGCTGCTTCGTATTTCAGCACTACATATTGCTTTTTGTGTTCTGCGTGTCTCCCCGTTTGGCTGCAAGTATATCAAACTTGTACCGATGTACACATGCCAACTTGCATGTACTGTACACAAGTTAGGGACCCCCCACACAAGTTATCCCACAGCCACACACAATTCTCTGAGGGCCCTTCTCTGAGTGGCAGCTGCTGAAAACCAGCCAACGCCTATACTTTCCTCCTCTCTAGTGCCCTGCTAGCCTGAGCTGAAGCTTGCGGCTGTGCCTCTACAGCTGCTAAGCCCTGGAGCACCCAGTCAACAGGCGGCCTGCCATCTCTGCCTTGTATGTCATTTGGCTGCCCTCTCTTTTGTTCTATTTTTCTCCTCATCCAAGTCTGCCTTTGCCTGCATCAATCTTTCACCCTTGCTTTGCCTATCTTTACTCTCTAGGGCTCAAAGTGCTGTTTCTTTTCCCATTCTATTTTTTTCCTGCCTGTTGGCTGCATAGAGCCTCTTTCAGGTGACCTTGCCTGAAGATTGGTGTATATCGGTACATCGACAAGTACATTGGTACATTGGTACGGAGGTACGGAGGTACTCACATCCAGACACACTCCCATACACTCCCATACACTCCCATACACCTGCAAACACATACGTACGCACTTTCCACTTCTTTTTAGCCTCTCCAACGGCCCATCCCATTCCCACATAAAGGCTCTCGCATTCCTGCTTCCGGAGCTTTTTCCAGGTTCCCTCCTGTTCTCTTTATGAGAATAGCTTCTCAGCCGAGCCCGACAAGTTCACAAAATCTACGCAAGTGTCTTGCGCCAGGCACTTATTTTGCCATATATTTACTTATTGTTTAATCGACTCGTCTCCTTCTTTTTTTCTTCTTTTTGTTCTTTTTCTTCTCCTTCTCTCTCCCACCACCTCCTTCGATCCGGCCTTCTTCTCTTCAAGCCAGCCTCTTCCCGCTGTGTCTGTCTGTGTCTGTCTTTCAACCACCACATAATTGCGACGCTTTGTTGACCGACGAAAATTCACATATCCCAACCCCTTCTTATACCTTGTGTGAACCACCTGCACTGCACATATTTATCTGCCCGCGAAACCCAAGCCAAGTCCCGCCTCCTACATCGACCACCATAATCAATCAACAGGACTCGTTAAATCGTGATCTTGTCCACAACTTCATCTGCGCATTTCGTTTCGTCTTTGTCTTTCTTCATTTCACCTAATCAACCCCACAATAATACTCCTCGTTCTCGACCCCACGCCACCCTCTTCTTAATCCAGCATCATGAACGCCACAGCCACACCTTTGGTGCCCGGCCAGCGTCTGTTGGTCCGCAAGAGACCCCGCCATGTCGACGACGAAGGCTCCGAACTTGCCAACTCGGCTTACGCTGGCTTTGGTGAGCACAGAAGTGTGAGTAGGAGTAGTTGAATCTTGCTTTATGCTTCTTTTTTTTGCCGTCTTTCCACTAACACACCGTTCCCTTCTACAGAAGCGTCTCAACTGCCAGCCTCTCCCGGAAACCGTCTCCCATGGCTCGGCGTCAGCCTCGGCTTCAGATGGCTTTCAGTTCACCTCTACCGCCAACATCACTCTGGCCACTGAGCCCCTCTACTCAAATGCCGAGCAGTTTGTTCACCAGGACAGCCAAAACGCCTTCGCTAGCCACATCCCTACTCCCATCGACACTTCCTTCCCGAGCCAGAATCGCTCCTGGTCCGGGCCCGGTCCTGCCATTTCATACCTGAATGGCTCTCGCCAGCTCTCGACCGAACACGAAGCCATGGCCAGCCACAGCGCTGATGACATCAGCATCCCCAGAACCATTGAAACCGATTCTTCGTGGCCCCACGTGCAACACCAGCACTTGGCCACATCTGGCCTCCCATCACCCGAATCCAGTTTCCATAGCACCATGGAAGACAGTGCCGATGTGGACATGGACTATGAACAAAGTCCCGATCGTGAATTCCCGCCGCAGATGCAGGTCCCTGTCCTACAGGAGCCCTCTTCGCCGCCTCACGACACCAACTCCTCTCCATCGTGGAAGGGCCACAACCGCTCTCGCCATACTGTCAACTCATGGACTTGGCAACCCGGCATGAAGCGCAGCTTCAGCATTGGATACTGCTCGGATTGTGAAAAATGCCAGTCAAAGGTGCCCGGCCACTTCAACCACATCGTCATCTAAGGGAACTACACTGAACCCTACTCACCTCATCCCGCTTCCGGGAAATATTCACACTCTTTGCTGCTTTTCTTGCCATATGCCAAGGGCAATGCTGTACGCATTAGCTTCGGTAGTCACCGCCGATCCCGTGTTCAGCAACCCCCCAAGAACACTCCTAAAGGCATATTGGCCGCGAAACAGACACCCACACGGACGACAACACCGTCCATAACGGCAAGTATATTCACCACACAACCTATATTCCAGTGCACATCGCATCACTTTCCTTTTTGTCCACACCACATGTACCATTTTATTTCCTTTGTTTACTCTTGGCGTCAAATATCTACTCATGGGGGGGACTTATGCATAGTCCTCAAGGGCATTACACTCATCATCACGAATCAGGCGTTTTCTTTGGTTTGGTTGCTTTTTTTTTTCTTTTCTTTTCCTGTCTCTCAATCTATCTGGCGGCGCAATAGTCTCGTTTTGCCTTTGCTTTCTTTAGGGGGGTCATTTGAATTTTCTTCCTGTTGGGCTTATTTGTCACTGGCTTGTACAGCCACCAGAATACTTACTTGTATAATGACTGCTCATATACATTCTACCAACCTCACTGTTTCTTTCCGCATCGTTTTCTCTCCCCACCTAATGTGGTCAAGGTAAAAGAACATCATTTGAATAATGGCAGGCATCTAATTTTCTTGAAAGCCTTGAATGATCGTATATTGATTACTTGACATCGAAAAAGCTCGAGCCGCGAGTATCACGCCTTTGATGGCACATCGGAATTGACAGGGGCCGTGCCCGTCTTTGTTATCCGTATGTAACATGAACGCCATGAACAGCAGCAACAACAACAACCTATTATGGTTCAAAAATATATTGATTCCATTTAAATACAACAAATCATTCCATAAACGCCTTCTAATGCTAAGCCTATTCAATATGATACAGGCCCCCCAATCGATCAAGGAAGGCGGATTTTTACATGTTTTACAACCAAACGTAAGGGTCATACGTCGTCTGGGTGGATGAGAGAAGAGCTGCCTCCACCTCTGCAGGTCTTCGCCCACTGCTGGAATGATTTAGAAAAACCACCACTTCTTTGTAGGCTTGGGAGCTGCCGGCGCAGCTTGCTGGACCTGGCTCTCTTTGTCGAACGCCGTTTTCGCAGCGGCAGCGGCAGACACGGACACCGCCCCTGTCTCCTCTTGAACCTTCTTATCGACGGAGTCCCATATCGAGGACTTGATGGGGTTGGATGGCGGGTTGAGAAGGGGAGGGAGCTTGCTGTCTTGGGCCTCGGCCATGGCGGTTTCAACCATTTGCAGTTGTTCGGGCGTGGCCTTGCCACTGATATATGCGACACGGGCAGCTTCCAAACCGTCGGCGGACATCTTCTGTTGCGCCTCGAGGAACTCGGTCTTTCGTTGTTTGTTGAACTTGACCATGTCGAAGGCGGCGTAGACAGTGAAAACGAATGCGACAGCTATCACGTACATGTACAGTTAGCGCAGATTCGACGATACCATGCCTTTTTACCTCTGTCCCCCCGCAGTTGCAAGAACAGGGAGGGGAATAAAAGAGCTGCGTGTCGGCGATCAAGACGTACCAGTAAGTCCAACCAGGCCACGCTGAGTTACGCGGTGCATGACGTCAAAGACCTTGCGACTCTTGAGAATAATTTGGTCGGTGGAGCTCAGAGGCGCCTCACGCGCAGCGAGATGGGCAGCTCGCAAGCGGGCAACTCGCTGGGCCGTCGTTTCGCCAGCAGGACCCCTTGCGGCAGCGTTCGGGGGCATTGCCTGGGCTTGCGGGGTCTGTGATGTGAACCGGGTCGCGGTGCCGACGCTACGGGGGCTAGTAGGAACCGACATTGTTGTGTAATATGATGTTGGAGAGAAGTTTTGGCAAATCAAATCGAGGGCAGCCCACTCAAGATGTGTACGGGAACCTATGGAGAGAGGTTGTGTCGAGTGGTAGGCGGAAAAGAGCCGGGTGGAGCAAATGTATAGAATATTGGGGATATCAGCCGAAAAGTGACGGGGTCAAATGGAAAGACGGGTCTGCTAGGCCAAGCTTTACGGCAGGCTACGTCTATCTCAGGACATTACATTATGCCGCTGAAGTTTTCGACTCCGAGGCTGCGGACCCACTTCCCGGTCTGTCTTATCAACAAGACGTTCTATTGGCTAGTGATAACAAAGAGACCCAAGCTGATATTTCCCCACGTGATCTCAAAATTCTGAGTAATCTGCCGAGCGGTGAAGAAACAGCCCCACCGCACAAGTGAACGCACAACCCCGAAAAAAAATCTCGGTACGTACCTTTTTTTTTCCAAGGTGCCTAGGGCTATTGGACCACCTCTAGAAATCTCAGCTAGTCGCTGACCCTCACCTTACAACTCCATACATTTCGAGATCAACCATACACTGGTCGGGCAGACAAAATGGCGATCAAGCACAACCAGAAGATTATCAGCAACCATTTCCGCAAGGATTGGCAGCGCCGTGTGCGGGTGCACTTTGACCAGGTGAGCAGAGCTGCCGGCATTTCATCGTCAACGACCTTTCTGCACGACCGAGAAGAATCTTGAGAAGAAAAGAGACGATCGAGATGAAACCACCCGACAAAAATTTCCTCACTTGCGAAATCGAGACGCCCCTCACAATATTATGGTTATACTAACCAGTCATTATTTTCGAAATTGATAGGCCGGCAAGAAGGCTTCTCGCCGTGTCGCTCGTCAGACCAAGGCCGCCGCCGTGGCTCCCCGCCCCCTGGGCCTGCTGCGTCCCGTCGTCCGTTGCCCTACCATCAAGTACAACCGCCGCCTGCGCGCTGGCCGTGGCTTCTCTCTTTCTGAGCTGAAGGTAAACAATTTCTCGCCAATCCGAAGTCGCTCCATAAACTCCACCGATGCGACAAAAACCGACGACCTCCAAGTTCATTTTCCCGCCAAAAAAATTCACTATTCATCCCATCCCACCTTCAGTCGATATCCAACAAACAGTACGATTACTTGTATTACGCCGAAACTTCGACCAACTACGACCTGCAAACTTCGAAATTTAACCTCACGGTGGACAATATGGAGCGACCTACGAAAACAATTTGCACGCATATGAATATGCCATTAACATTGAGTCTTTTCTTTTAGGCTGTCGGTCTGTCCGCTCGCTACGCTCGCACCATCGGTATCTCGGTCGACCCCCGCCGCCAGAACCTGTCCGAGGAGAGCATCGCCAAGAACATTGAGATCCTCCAGGACTACAAGAAGCGCCTGATTGTCCTGCCCAACTCTGAGGTTGACATCACCAAGGTCGACATCAAGGCCAAGAACACCCACACCACTGCCCTGATCGATACCACCCTCAAGGAGATCAAGACCTCTGACATGCCTGCCCCCGTTGAGGGTGGTGCTTACCGCAAGCTGCGTCTGGCCCGGAGCGAGGCCAGACTTCTCGGCAAGCGCGAGAAGCGGGTAAGAGACAAGGCCGAGGCCGAGGCTGCTAAGAAATAAAAAAATCTCCTCTTTGGGGTGCTCTTTGCATGCATGGCGGGTACATTGGTCGCAGCGGTTTCTGCTAGTTTATAAGGGACAGGGAAACAGCAATAAAGAACGGTTTTGCATCCTCCAAGACAACAGCAGCAAGCATGAAGATGAATCAAAAAAAAAAAACTGGTTAACGCAAGGCTTTTGAACGGGATTGGTTTTCCTATGGGTTCCTACTACTATGGCGTATTGTCTTATGATTTTTCTCTCCATTGGCATTCGCTTTATGATGTCAAAAGATTGGTTTACATGAAAACGCTTGTTCCGAGGATCCCCAGTCTGATTGTGTGTGCATACATGTGTGTTTATTAAATGAGCCCGAAAATAACAAGACGAAATGATGCATACAAACTAATCTTCCGTTTTGCGTAGGAGATCGCTGCCCTGCTTGATGAGGCCCAGGAGCGTGGCCTTGGTTGATGGAAGCATGTCGTCGTTTGCCTGCTTGGTCAGCTCCGAGATCATGACCAAGGCGTTCTCACGGTCGATAGCAGCCACGGGCTGCGCGCCCTGGGCAGCCTGAGCAGCCTCGGGGCCCTGGAGCTGCAGGGACAGACCATCCACCAGCGCCGTGGACTCGGCAATGGAGACGTCCTCATCCACCTCCTCGACCTCCTTCTTCTTGGTGCCGGTGATGGTTTCGGAGAGGGCGTCCATGGCGGCTTCGTTCTGGACGACGCGCTGGATGACCTGTGCGCCGTCGGTGGTGCGGCACATGAGCGCAAAGACGAACCAGCCCTCGCTGCGCAGCACCGGGAACTTGGACTGGCCGACGAGGAAGGCTAGGGGCTCGGCGATGGCGCTGTGGGCGGCGTAGAAGGCGGCTCGCTCGGTGGCCGAGACGGTGTCGCTGGCCACGGGGGTTTTGGGAGTAGCGGTAGAGGTGTTGGTGGTAGTGGTGTTAGGGGTGGTGTTCGGTGCGTCTTCGGGCTTCATCTCATCGGCCACAGCCGCAGCCGCAGGGCTAGATGTATGCAGCAGGCGGCAGATGGCGGCGACGGCACGAGCGCCCTCCATCTTGGTGGGCTCTGCATCGCTGCGCTTGAAGATCTCGACGAGGCGGTGGATATGGGTCTTGCCGTCGGCATTGGCGTTTTCGCTCTCTGTCTTGGACAGGTCATACAGGCGGTTGAAGTTGGCCAGGCTTCCAGTGAGCAGCAGGCGAGTCAACGAGACTGCAGCAAACTGCACTTGCGGGTTGACGTCGTATTCCCAGATGCGGGGCAGGACGTCAGGTGCCAGCAGGCCAGAGCGGCCGATCAGGTCCTTGTTTTGCGGAGGAATGGAGAGGTTCTTGAGGAATGAAATGGACGCATGGAGCAGCTGCGAATCGGTGATGGAGCTGTCCGACAGCAGAGATATTAAAAGCTCGTGGATCTTGTTTTCCCCGGTGACCATTGTCGACACGACGGCGTCACCTCGGGCCAGATTTCCCAGCGAGATGCAGGCGGCAGCGGCCAGGTTAGTAGGGCGGGATGGGGAAATCCAGCTCTTCAGGGTTGTGCAGACCGGACTGCTAAGAGGGAAGTCTGTAGCGAACTCGGGCAGGGCCGTCAAATCCGAAAGAACGTTGAAGGAAGCCCAGCGAGATTGTCTGAGCTTTTCGGGCTCTTCTGATTCTTCATCGGAGGTGTCTATCTCGTACTTCGTATGGGCAGTTTCGAACACGGCAAGCAGATTAACCAGGGCGTTGGGCGTTTCCAATATGCTGGAATGGAAACGAGGAGCAGCCAGGTAGGAGAGGGCGGTGGAAACGACAGAGACAAAGTCGTCTAGATCCCCAATTAGATCAGCGCGTAGGGCCAGAGCCAGGAGAAGGGGGGGTAGGCCGGTAGGGGCCGACTCGGTCTCGATGTCTACACTGTATTAGCAGGCGACAAACATATGGATTGTATTTGGCGTAGAGACTGCCCAGTGGAGATGGCGTACCGTGAGTGGTGAGGATACCAAGAAGCTTGGAAATGAGATTGAGTGAGGGCTCAGCATGGCTGGCCGAGGGTCCGGCGAGGACAGAGGCGACAGTGGTACTGAACTTGGCCTCGGCCACAGCTTTTTGAGCGGGTTCTTCAGTTCGAGATGACGTGTTAGACCAAGAACTGCTTCGAGGGAGGGGAGTGACAGGACAAGACCATACCATAATCGACGCAGAGATTGTATAGCACGGGCACAACATACTTCATCACATCTGGGTCTGTAAACTGTGACACCAGCAAGGGAACGAAGCCGCCATCGACAACACGGGCTCTGTTATCATCTAAGCCCAAAGACAGTCAGCATCTGCGGGTCGGAATACACGGGACACGGGACACGGGACACGGGACACGGGACAGGGCGTCACATACCTCTTTCAGCGCACGAATTTCCTGTCAAGCGCAGGATTTGGATCTTGAGGGCGTTGGAGGAGGCTGGCTGGCTGATTTGGCCGAGCATGAGTTCCAAGAAGCCTGATTTGCCAGCAGGTTCGCGCCATGAGACTGTGTTTGCGGCATTCAAGGAAGCGTCCTGTTAGTATTGCGGTCTAGCTCTAGCAACATGCAGCAAAAACGAACGGCAGGTTGCTTTGGAGGAGTTTGAGGGTTTGAGGGTTTGAGGCAGCGGCTCGAATAGGCACAATGCCGCTATTATCTATGGAGGCGATGCCATGAAGAACCAATGGCCCAAGGTTACATACACTGTCTGCAAGAATCGGCAACCTTCTCCACCAATGCCGTCGCCAGAGCACCATCGCCGCTTGAAAGAGCCTCCTTTACTGAAGCCGACGCATCAGCCAGGATGTCCAGGCGTTTTTGGCAGGCTTCCGCATCGGTTCCCACGGTCCAGGATTTGAGGGTCGTTTCGAATTCGTCAATGGCTGCCATTGTGAGGGGAGAAGGGGAAAGAAATACTAGACAAGAGGGGGTGTGATGGGGTTGCGCGCGCGAATGATGAGGACAGCGCTCTCATAGTTCATAATGTTGGCGAGGGTCGGGACGTGGGTTTTTACCCCGCCGGCTAACCCTAACTAAACACGGGGGTGTCTGCTGTGAACAGCGTGTCACCCCAAAAGCTGGAGATGCTTGCCAGCATTAGGGTTTGCAATTTAGCCCTATTCGTGTCTTGTTTTTGGGAGACGAGACCCGCTGGACGCTAGCGTTGCTCAACAGGCTTCTCTAGCGCTGTACCACCATCGCCCCAAGACTACTTCATCTGGAGAGCAACGCCAGCCGATGGGCGATTATCGATTTGATTGCTCGGCGTCATGGGATGAAGAATCAACCCAACTCGCACGCACGCACACACACACACACGCACACACGCACGCACAGTCACACAAACCAAACTACCGCCCAAGCCAAGACACGATGCGAGGGAGACCCGAAGCCGAGTCCACGCGGTTGACAACAGACGAGAAGAATACGCGAGGACCAGCATGAGACCCGACCGGCCGTTGCAATTCCGCGCTTCTCACCTCGACGCGCTCCGGACGATGCGAGTCTCGGAAAACACACAGCAGCGAGAAATATGGAGGCTGGGCGCTCTCGGAAATCCTTGGTGGCAGTGATGGCTGGGATCCACACAGTGATGGATGGATGACTGCAATAGCGACATCATCCCCCTCGAAAGCGATATGCAAGGATGTGGCGCATGTGATGTAATGTGATGTGACATCACTTTCTCACCTTGTGCCCGTTCTGAGTGGGTAGGCAAATGGAGGGGAAGAGGAGAGGAGAGGAGAGGAGAGGCAGGGCTTCTCTTCTCTGCCGCCCTCTCTGGCTTCTGTTGGAAACACAGAACCGAATTTGTATTAATCCCGGGCTCCTCTTCCTTGCCGTCTGCCTATTCTTAACACTGAGAAAAAGAACAGATACTTCTTTCTCACCGAGTCGTCCTCACTGCTCTGTCGCTGCCAAAGAAGTCCGAACCCCGCAGCGCCTTATCAGATCCCCATCTGCTATTTCTCTTCCCTACAGCCTCGACTCGTTGCTTCTCTTTTCTTTTCCTTTTACTCTTTTCTTGCTTTGCTTTGCCACTTTTCTGCAGCCTCAGCTTTCCCTTGGCCCTGTTGCTACGATGGGTCGCCGCAACGACAGCGATGATGGCTTGGCCTACGGCGAATCCTACGAGGGCGCTGAGCGCAAAACCTTTGAACAGACCCTTCGCAACATTGATGAAAAGGTTGAGGGTTTCTTGCATCGAAACCAGTCCAAGGACAGAAAGCCGCTAGCCAACGACCCTCGAGACCGGAGCTCAGACCGCCGTGATTTTGGAGACCGTGCCCCTCGAGACCGGTATCCCATAGATCATGGCGCCGGGGAACGAGATACCCGTGACCGTCGCCGCTCGCCAAGCCAGCACTATACCGGAGATGGTATCAGCCACCCCGATAGTCAAAGGAGATATTCTCGGTCTCCTTCCACCTCTCGCCGGCCGGCG
Source organism: Chalaropsis ovoidea (assembly GCA_038407185.1). NCBI lineage: Eukaryota > Fungi > Ascomycota > Sordariomycetes > Microascales > Ceratocystidaceae > Chalaropsis > Chalaropsis ovoidea. Next base: position 12,385 of record JAXHKQ010000005.1, read on the forward strand.
GACTTCAGAGAAGGGGATGTATACCATGACGCCGACAGGGTTCGTACTCTATCGCAGCCGCCCCAATTCACAGACCATCGCGGCCGGCCTCGCTCTCGCTCGCCTCCACACTTCATGGAATTCCCCGATCGGCCAATGTCCCGATCACCAGAGCGTATCCGTCTGTATAAAAGCAACAGCGACCTTGGACGACATCACAGTCGTCCACCGTCCCATGTCGACTTTAGAGAGAGAGGAGACTCACGGTCTCCGTCCCCTTCCCGCTTCCGTAACACGGAACTAATGCATCGCAGAGCCTCGCGCTCCCCGTCTCGGAACCGAGACCCGTATCGCGATGAAGCCGCGTTTTCTGACCATGCTAGATCACGCATGCACTCTCCTCTCCGCAACAGTGGCCGCTACAACTACCCCCCACACAATGATAGAATGCCTTCTCGTCCTCGCTCCCGCTCACGCTCTTACTCCCGCTCTCCCTCTCCCGCCAGCCACTTTTCTCATCGGCCCGCTTCACCCCGTAACAGACCCTCGAGCGCACACCGCCATCCAGTTCCTTCGCCTCCTTCGTCCCTACTGCTCGGACACCCATCTATGCACCGGAGTCCTTCTCCTTCTAGGTATGGGCGTCAAGGGTCTACACCTGGATATCGACCCGCTGAGTCTGTCGGTGGGATGCCTCCGCCGTTGATGCGTCGCAGTTCCTCGTTCGAGTCATATGACAACTATCATCGCCAAGGCATGGGCAATCGACGAGACTATATCCGCGAAAGAGCCGAAGAACGCGAACGCCGTGATCGCGGGGAAGCTCCTTATCTGGCAGCCCCCCTCCGCTCTAAAGACTATCATACAAAGTTCAAGGCCCCCAGTGTAGTCTTCTTTGATGACAAGCCAACGCTGTCTAAGCCCAACTTTCTGAATCCACGGCCTACCAAAACGGATCAGCAGATGACGTTGCATTCTCGCCGGAGACGGAATAGCAGCCCTGGCCGGCGTTTTGACTACGACGACGACGCATATGGTGGTTACAGTAGTGATGAAGGACGCAGCCGTTACTCGAGCCGTGACAGAATGAGCAACTATGGTGCTCATGTTGAAGACGACCAAGCTTTGAATGTCGAGGGGAGGAGGCACCGCACGTCCAGATACGCACGAGGGGAAGCTCGTTCTGACCGCCACTCGAGTCCTAGCTCGCTGTCAAGAGTCGGTCGGTCTCCAAGACGCGATGAGGTTTTGAAGCGTGGCCGAACAAAGATGCCGTTCAAGCATGCCGAAGAGGAGGTTATTCGGGATAAAGGGTACCCATACCATGTCAAGGTAAGAACATACATCTTCAAGGGTGATGTGATGTAGTCAAGACTAACAGCGTTACCAGGGCCACTCCTTTATCATCGAATATGCACTTCAGCAACATCAGATCGATGAGCTGTTGAGGTTAACTCAGGAATACCGTGAGCATGACGGTGGAAATAACAGAAAGAGTAAGCCCTTTCCCCCGTCTCCCTGGAAGACGAAGCCCGCAATATTACATGCTAATCTGACTTAGACGTACGCGAAACCAAGTCTCGCCACCGAACCAAAGACGGCCGCATCATCGAACGCAAAGATCGCGAGAGCTTCCATGAAGAAATCGTGTTCCATCCGCCCCCCGAGCACAAGCGGCGATCTGCATCCAAGCGGCGATCTTCGTCTGTCTCTTTGTCGCCTCCTCCCCAGCCCGTCCATGTCCCATACCCGGTGCCTGTGCCGGTGCCGGTGGCCATGCGCCCTGACGCGCGGATCGTGGACGTTGCTCCCCGCGGGGCGTACGAAGCCAGCAACAGCGCGATGGCATATGCCAACACTGGCGCTCTGCCAGTCGAAAACATGCCGCAGTACGCTGCCGTCGCGCCGCCCATGACTCCAGTATATGGATCCAGTGTCGCGCACAGCTATGTGGGCTCTGTCCATGCCGGCATCGACTCTTCGATTTACGCGCCGCTCATGCCGTACATGGCCGACCCCTCTGCCATGTCCATGGCCACGGGCTCCGCAGTGTCTTCGTCCTGCAGTTCACGCTCTCGGTCGCGGTCGCGGTCGCGCTCCCACCGCCGGTCCAAGTCGCGGCACAACTCATCCCGGCACCGGTCGCAACATCGATCGCGCCATCGCCACTCCAGCACGCGCTCCAAGTCGAGGCTTCGCAGCCAGAGTGTTGGCGATACGATGGTGTGGGCAGAGAGGGACAGCAATGGCCGTCTGGTCGTGCATGAAGATACGGTTGAGGAAGTCAAGGAGAAGCACGGGGGAACGCGTATTGAGCTTGATAGCAAGGGAAGACTGAGAGTCAGCCGCCCGAAGCGGTAAAGTCCGCGGTGTGGTCCGTGGAAGTGAAATATAACATCCCTAGATATATATTGCATATTCAAAAATTGCTTTTCCTCTCGTTCACCGACAGTCTCTCTGCATGCAATTCCCTTCATCACAGCAACGCGCCCTCATAGCCAGCCCGCCAAGCCATCCTCTCTAAAACAAACCATCAAGGTCCGGAGTAGTGAGGAGGAAGAAAAGGCCTCCAACCAATCTCGCCCACAGCCACTACAGACAAGAGCCAGGGCAGGCAAACAGCAAACACGGACAAAGAAGAGCAGCTGCAGAGCAGAGAAAGGCTGATGAGACGACGGTTAGTAGTCTTCCCGGAGCAGCGCAGAACGAACGAAAAGAAAGAGGAGGCTGGCCTCTCGTCTTTCTGCTCGAGTTTCTGGCTAGTGAAAGGAACCTTTTCGTGAGAATCTGGAGGACGTTAGTAAGACTTTGGTTTTGCGGAGGTGGTTTTCGGATGTGTCGTTGTTGTGCTTCGGGAGTCATTGTCACTCGTAAAAGAAGAGAGAAGAGTGAACAAGCTGTCAGTGGTGAGCCAGAAGACGAATAAAAGACACGACGAAACAGTAAAGAAATGAGTTGTTTTTTTTCCATTGCAGCAGAAAAGAAAAGAGTGGGAGAATCTCCGGCCTTTCCCGAAAGACTGCGAGTCAGTAAGAAGAAGACGAGGGCGGTACTGTTCCTTTGTTCCTGTTCTTTTCTGAAGGCTTTCCTTCTTGTATCTTCTCTCGTATCAAGAGAGCCGCCGGCCCGGGTTCGTTGCCGGGCTGTCCTGACCAAGAGATGAAGACGGACAGACACATACTGTGGCAGGAGGGAGACTCCTCAGTGTAGCCAGAAGAGCCAAAACGACAGCCCCGTGGCACACAAGGCGCCGAGAACGAGAGAGCGGACAGGGATAAGAAAAGGATCCAGACGATCCCAAAGAAGAAAAAAGAAAGAAAAAGAAAAGAGATCCAAGGAACCGAACCGCTAGCCGAGACAGTGAGTGAGAATGGCCGGAAATTCTCCCTTATTCTGGGAGGTAAAAAAGAAAGAAAAAAGAAAGACAGTTGGTGATACCAGACAACAAAACGCCAAGCGGACGAGTACATGCGTGCGTGCGTGAGGACATGTAAAGCCTGTCCGTCTGTCTGTCTGTCTGTCTGTATGCCCACTCTGCTCTTGAGTAGCCGGCACGGGATACAGCATACAAAGCAGCCAGGCCGACAGAGAGCATCGCCGTGCTCTGCGACTCGTACGTGTGCTGAAGACCCTCCATTTCCTCCCCTCCAAAAAGAAAAAGAAAAAGAAAAAAAAAGAAGAAGACATGAGCCTCGGTATCGAAAAAGATAAGAGCACGTCGCGCAAGGGTACGTACAGGACTTGGCTGGGCCATGTCATGCAAGTTTCCCCGGCTTTTTCTGTCTTCCATGAACCCCCTCCGATGCAACAGATAAGAAAAGAATAGAGCCCCCGGACAACAAGAGAGAGAAACGCCACAGACGCCAGGCTAATAGGACCACAAAGAATAGAGATAGAGACGGGCGACGAAAAAAAAACAACAAGGGAAAAACAGCAAGCAACAAAGCGGGGCAGAAGAGACATGGTGCCACAGACACAACAACACCCGCTTGCTAGAGCTCGCTATCTGCGGTCTCTTCTTCTGTCACCTTTCCGCTCTCCACGCCGTCCGCCCTGCCAGGGACGAGACTGAAACTGGGCCTGGGGCTGGGACGGGGGAGGCGGCGGGGGCGGCTTGTGCGGCGGCGGCGGGTGTGGCCTCGCGGGGAGGGACGAGCCACTTCTGGAGCCGTTGCTGTAGCCATTGCCGTTGCCGTTGTTCCGCGCAGCTCTGGCGGACATGTTCCGGTACGTCTCTTCGAGGATTTGGCGCTGGTCATCAAAGTGGGCATAGTTGCCGCCAAGAATAGGCTCTAGAAGACTCTTGATGTTCTTGGTCTTCTTCTCGGCAGTCTCTAGACGCTCTTGCATGGTCAGGTAGGCAGCGGAAAAGCAGCCTGCAATTTCAGAGAACCGAGATGAGCCACCTGAGATGTCGTTGGCTACGTTGTTGGGATCGATGACGGAAAGACGATCGGTGTTTTTGTAGACCAGTGATTGGACGTGAGTCTAGTGGCTGTTAGCATTTGACTATCAGGGAGCGGAATCACATGCACGAGGCTTACCTTGGGAACATAGGCAGGGGGGTTCATCTGAATAGCGACCTTGGTGTAATCAAAGTTGTTACCGTACAAGTTGAAGAACTCCATGAGAAGCTCGCCAATGTGCTCGTCAGTCGCCAGGTTGCGACTCTGGATATCAGGGTCCAGCTGTAACATGCTGACGACCAGGCAGCACACGGAAAAGCCACCAATACCACCGTTGACAGGCTCGTTAAGGGCACGAATGGCAACAAAGTTCTTGATCAGGGTGACCAGCTTGGGCATGACAGGGAACTGGTCACGCCACTCCTTGAAAGTTGCAATGGCATCAACACCGCCCAAGTTCTCAAATGACACGTCGACGCGCAGATTGGTCTGGCGGTCGACGTACTTGACAATGGGCACCTTGGCGCCCATGATCATTTGGATGGAATCGGGCATGCTGAACTGGTTGTTGACTAGAAAGGCGCGGAACTTGTACATGAACGACTTAGAGCGCGTTTGCGCGGGGCCGCCCTGGAAATGGCGGCGCGAGACAAGGACGAGGTCCATGTCCGAGGTGGGCAGATAGAGACCGGACATGAAGGAGCCAAAGCAGCAGACCTCGCAGTCGGCAAGAGCGTAGTTACGCTTGATGCCGGCCTTGAGGCGATCAATGAGATCCTGGCGAACAGCCTCTTCCGCCTGTCTAGGCTCAATGTAGCGGTGGAAGTCGCGCACTTCCTGACTCAGGCGTTCTGCAATTGCAAGCTCGCCCTCCACAGGCTTCAACCAAGGAGTGAGGAGCTTTTGGCCGGGAGCAAGAGCCCATTCACCATATAACGAGTTGAGAGTGGCCATGCCACGTGATTCTCTAGCCTTGCTACGAGGCGGCGGCTTGATGATGTCGTCGACGGTGCGTTTCCGAGAGCCGAGATCAGTCGTGGGTGTAGTCGGAGCTGAAATGTTGGTCCAGGTGCCATCGCCAGGGCTACTGGGCGGAGCCTGGGCGTCCTTTTCTACATCGCTGTCCTCGAAAAAAATGAGCTCGTCCAGCTCTTTGGCTTGGGCCGACTTGTCTTCTTCGATGCGCCCCTTGCGGATCAGCTTGACCAGATCTTTGGGCTTTGCGTGGTTGTTGTCGGGTTGGGGGATGGCAGTGTAGGGGTTGGGATTTGACCAACGAGGGGCAGACACGTCTGTCGCCACAGCAGAGACGGCGGAAGAAGGCTCGACAGAGCTTCTGGTGGCTTCATCGGGTGTCTCGGCAGGAGTATCATGGTGTTGGCGTAGACGTTTGGCACTAGGCTCTTGGCCATCGGAATCCTCGTCCGAGTGGTGCTTCTTCTGCTTCTTCGCACCACGCTCAGCACCGGAATCAGAGTCGCTGTCCGACATTTCCATCTCCAGCTCCGAGTCATCAGAGATTTCCTCCAGCGCCTTGTAGCGCACGCCATCCTTGGCATCACGCAGGCTGATGGGTGGCGCAGAGCTGTCCAGGGTCAACATGGGCCGCTCCGAGGCGTTGAAGCGCTGCCACACGGGGCGGCCGCCACGACCAGTGGTGTAAGCACCGCGGCCGCGGGGCCTCCAGCTATCCCTGCCGCCGCTTCTCGGGCCGTCGCGATGTCTTGGCCGTGGGGGGGCATTGGAGGCTTCGAAGTCTGAGGTGCGGTCGCGGAAGCTCTTTTGTCCGCCGCCGGGAGCGGGCATGCTAAAGGTGAAGTCGCCTTGGGGAGGGCGGAAGCTGTCTTGGTGGCTGTCGCTGTCGCCCTTGGAAGTGTTCTTGTGGGCATTGCGACGGTCGCGATCGTTGTTGCGAGGCCCGGAGGGCGGGCGAGCGGGAAGAGTCGGATGGGCAGAGCTGCCGCTGTCGCTATTGTGGCGTCGGCTGCCGCCCCCCGACGAGCGGTTCCTACGGCCCGGCATTTGGTGACGGGTTGAGGAAGAGATAAATAGACGCGAGTTTATGATGGAAAAAAATTGGATATCGTGATTACAAACACAGGGTTGCTTGTTTGGGTGATGGTTGTGTTTGCGTATGCAAGTAAGCCAGCATCAAACTTGACGACGAACAAGCTAAGATTCAATGTGCGCCTGAATTTTTCAGAGATGGGGCCCATGAGCGTATTGATTTGCGCAAGGCTGCTTATCGATAGGCTGATTCGACGCTGCAACAGCCAATGGACGGGGTTTTGGACGCGACGGCGGGTGTTGTGGCGCGGTCACGTGCTTAGGGTCGGGACGCCACATCAGAGCAAGCGACGACGCCACGACAGAGTGGAGCCAAAAACACAAGGCATGAAGCTGAAATTCAGCGGCCGTTTGCCGACCACAAAAAGCGGTCTACGTGCCTTTGGGGCCCAGTTTTATTGACAAATTGTTGGAATTTCCGGGGACCCGATCAAAGGATTTGTCCGGGCTTTATTTGTAGACGAAGCACGATGCAATTGATTTGGATTTGCTTTGCCTTGCCTTGCTCCACAAGCCTAGATGACGAGCTTCAGCTCTCATGTTTTCAGTGACTTTTTTTTTTCTTTTTTTCTACCTCCTGCTCTGCTGCTCAGGCTGGGCTGAGTGGACTGGGGCAGGCAGGCTATTGATTTGCTGCAGCACAGAAATGATTGATTGATTGTCTTATCTAAGCGCATGGGTGGGTGAGTAGGTGGATACAGTGAACAGCGTTCGGCTTCAGGGTCCGTCTATGACTGGCTACACTGCTTGTGCTTTACTGATGGGCAAAGGCGAAGGCAAAGACAAAGCCACAGACACAGACACAGACACAGACATAGACACAGACACAGAAGGACAAAAGGCACAGACACCGACAGCCAGCTTGGAGTACGCCTACTCTATACCCCTCCCCCTTCTCAGCGACAGAGCCGAGGTGGATCATGTGAGGCTCAACCACACCACACCCTCCCCTCCCCTCATTAGTATCATGAAGTTGGAACTTGGCATTGTTGCCCAAGCTGAACCCTTTATGCATCAGCTGCTGCGTGTAGGATAGAAAGGAATGCGATGGGTAGATAATGACCGCGTGAATCTGTAACAAGTATATGTACATAATATGTAGCTGTTGAAATAATGGGCGAAAACCGGTCTCATGAGCCTGGACTGCATGTACATACATACGAAGCAATCAATCGCTGCATGTCCCATGGAGTCAGCTCTGGATGGATCTTCCCTCTATATTCCATTTGTAGACTCCTTGTTGACTCCTCGGTGACCTGTCGGAGATCCCCTCGTAGGGTAAGGCTCCTGCCCTCGCCCTCGCCCTTGCCCTCCCCCTCTCGTCTCCATCTTCACCCCCGACAGTGGAGTGATCTGTTGCTGTACAGCACAGCACAGTACAGTGTAGTGAGGTGGTGTGCGCAGTCATTTTATTTACTTTTCATGTGCATGTAGTGTAGTGCATAGTAAAAGCCTGATTGCAGGGCCGAGGTCAGGCGGCTGGGTAGCTGGGTTCTGCATGGGCGGCGGATATCGTCGAATGAGTGACCTAAACGGACAGGATGAAGTTCATAATGTTGGTGACATGCAAGAAAGAAGAGAAGCTGGCAGGCAGGCAGCAGGGCAGGGCAGAGCACCGGACAGGACAGGACAGGACAGCACAGGGAAAGGCACGCCATTGCGTGTGGCTCGGCAACCGAGTGACTGCATTTGCAGGTCTTGTTGAAGAGGTGCGTGCTATAAGCAGCAAGCAGCAAGCGGCACGAAGCACGAAGCACGAAGCAAAACCTACAGCACAGCCCAGTCGGGGCGCAACAGCTTGTATGACATCACCGGCCGGCTGGGATGAATGAAGGAAGGAGTGTTGTACAACAAGAAACAGACAAGACCTCGTGGGGAATTTAGGCCCCGGAATTTATTGTCCAAAGGTATTGTCCAAAGTCTGGGTCGCTAACCCTAACCCTGGTCTGCGAAAAAAAAGCGGCTTGTTCCGACCTCTCTTGTTTAACCTGACCTGGGCTTGCCTTGGGCACCACATTTTATGACAGATGTTCTAGACCGTGATAGAACCAGTGCACCAGCAAAGACGACAAGATGGAGACAAGATGGGGACAGGATGGGGACAGGATGGGGACAGGATGGGGACAGGATGGGGACAGGATGGGGACAGGACGCAGATCCTCAAAACTCCAGAGCAGTGCTTTAATGAGGGGACAATTAGAGTTGGCGAGTGTGTCGTCGTTTTGGCGAAGGGTCAGAGGCGTTGGCGCTGAGGGATTGGGCGTTAGTGGTTAGTGGTGGCTAGTAGTGGACAGAGCTGCAATGGCTGACTATTTAGTAGCAGCGAGCAGGCCATATCAGGCCATTCATTCCCATTTCTTCAAGGGAGCCCCTAGAGCGCCGAGGGCACAGAAGAAAAAAAGGCAAAAAAGCAATATGCGCAACGTGCCAGAGAAAGGAAGAAGCTAGGCCAGGCCAGGCTAAAGCAGTGACAAGTCGACGCCAGAACATTGGGGCTAAGCGGGGAGAAGACCTGAGCTCTAGGCGAAGTGCCAATAACAGATGCAGGCGGAGACAAAAGACAGAGACAGACAAAATCGACGTCGGAGTGGTTGCTGAGTTGGAGAGCAAAAAGAAAAGGAATTGCCGTACAGGCAGCGAGACAGGGTTCGGATCTTGATGTGCAGGAGGAGGAGGAGGAGGAGGAGGAGGAGGAGGGGTACACACACAGCCTGTAACAATGGTGTCTACAGTATCAATACAGTACCAGCACAGTACCAGTACGGAGAGACAGACGGACGGACAGGATACGATACGGGAGAAGCCAGCAGAGACCTTTGTCATGGCACAGAGCAGCATATATACTATCCGCTGTAGCCGGGAGTGGACAGAGCAAAAAAAAGGCGCGCGAGAAAGAAAATGGAAAGGAAAAACCGCACATGATCTGGGCCGTCCAGAAAGATGAACGAACAAACATGGCAGAGTTGTTTGATATGGAGCGGGGAACGGTTATCAGAGAGACTAGTGATGCGTGGGATATGCGTATATGCAATAGAAAGGGATATGTATATCTAGGGGCGGTCCTCTGTATGTACATATATACATGCACAGGGAGACAAACGCCGAGAGGCGAAAACGAAAAAAAGACACAGGGAAATGTAGCCAACCTCGAATCTTATGCGTGGCGACAGGAGAAAAGACTGCCGTGAGTCATTAGAGGAGGAAGAGGACCAGATAGGAGGCAGAGACAGAGCCCGCATACAACAAGCAACGTATGCATATATGCATGTACTTGCATACAAAGGAAGAAAGCTGAAGAAGCAGGCAGGCAATACGGACGCATGCTGGAGCGGAAAGGCGACGACGGCGCAATGCCGCGGCTGGTGGTGAGTGAGAGGCTGTACACACAGACACAGACACAGATAGACAGTCACAGACGTACACACACGCTATGCGCATACGTCTGTCTGCATGTGTCTATGCACACACCCCCGCCCACACCGTACGCTGTCTGTAAAATAGGGACTTGACGGGTTCCTCCTTGTCTCTCGCTGCGCCCACGCCGGCCGTGACCGATTCCTTCCGCACAAAGGACCTTTCTTTTTTCTCGGCACATACACACCACACACCACACACCACACACCACACACACAACACCACACCACACAACACCACACCACACAAACTTTACCCATATTGATACTCGGCGTCTTCGACCTGCCCTCTCGGCCTTCCTGCTCTCTTCTGCTTGCTCTCCAGGCCCCAGAGCCCTGCAGGCTTCTCCGCCCACACCTGAGTCGAGTGCTTCACCGCCTAGAGAGGCCGTGGCGGACGGCCTTTGCTCAGGAGAAAGCCCGGGCTTACATGGTTCTGGATGGAGATCTGGCGGTGGTGGCAATAGAATTTGGCTTTGTGAAGAAGAGGAAAAGAGAAGAGAAAAAAAAGATAAAACGCCAAAGATGTCGAGGCTCGTATGAAGGCTGGTGCACTGATACATGGGCTGATCCGGGGCAGACAAGATAGCGGCAAGATTACAGCAGCATCAGAAGAAGAAGACGATGAAGAGAGGGAGAAAGCAGTAAGTGATGTCCAGGGATTCTGAAGATTTGTTTTCTTTTTTTTCTTCTTTTTTTTTCTTTTTCTTTCTATTTGTTCTTCTATTTTCTTTCTATTTTTTCTTATTTTTTTACTGCAATTTACTTACTTACATGCCATGCCCCCTAGAACAACCAACTAAATACCAACCTAAAACTAAGAACAAGAGAACCCTGTGGCCTCCTCGTCTCATCTTGTGCTTGTTGTCTCTGTGATTTTATTTCCTTTTATTTCCTTTTATTTCATTCTACACTCTGCTAGCCCAGCTCCTTGGGTTGTTGGTTCCTTTCCTTGGGTCTCCTCCTCGTCTTCCTCCTCCTCTGTTTAACGAACCTAGTGAGCCACCACAACATCATCATCACAACATTCAACGGGGACTCGGCTGTTGATATTCAGAGGCCACACGCCCCCCCCTCCCTCGCATAGACTATCAAATAGCTGAGAAAAAAAAGAAATCAAGTCTTAAAATAAGAGAGAAAATCTAGAAGACATCTAGACCCAAAGTCTGAACAAACCAAGAACACCCCCCTCCCCACATAAAATACAAGATACAAGACACCACTTATACCCAGTCTAGCGGACATGGAAAACAGGGACTGATATAAGGATACCCCGGCCCGACTTACTTGCGCACGCTGCTGATTGCTCACTGGCACACTGCGCACCACACACACTACAGACTGCAGACTTCTCACCACCCACTCACCACTCACTACTCACTACTCACTACTCACTACTCACTACTCACTACTCACTACTCACTACACGCACATCCACACGTATACATACACACACACTCCCTCTCCCCTGACCTGACCACACATTAAAGACTGCTGATTTCAGTCTGTCTGACACTTGGTTAAATACTGCTTACTCGGCGTGATCTTTCTGGCCCGTCACCCATGACATCACCCGGCTCTTCAGCACAACATCTTCACTCTGCGTCTGCCTCTACCTCGGCCTCCTCTGCCTCCTCTGCTATCAGTCTCTACTCCCAGCCATGGCCAACCCTCCCCGCCACGGGCCTGGACAGGACCGCTGTCTATCCTCGTCCTCCCCGTCTCAGTGTGCCCACTCGGGCTCGTCCTCGCCAGTGTCCTTTGCCTCTCCCAGCCAGAGTGACCAGCAGCAATCGCCTCTGTCATGGCAGCACCCAGGCTCTCACACCCACCCGCGCCACCACAGCCAACACCACCAGCCCTACACACAGTACCACCAACGCCGGCCCATGGGCCCGTACTCGCCGCCGCCCCTCTCGGCCCGCTCCAGTTCCAGCAGTCTACGGCCATCTGCATCGGCCGAGAAGCACCACCAGCCCCAGCCCCATCACTACGGCCACCTTGACTCGTGCGACGTCTGTTTCGACGACAACTTCAAATGCGACCGCCGGAAGCCCCAGTGCAGCCGCTGCGTCTCGCTCAAGTTTGCTTGCCACTACAACCAGCGGCCACGGAGTCTGCACCGCTCCCATAGCACCAACATCCAACGACCACGCCAGCAGCAGCAGCAGCAGCAGCAGCAACACCAACACCAACACCAACACCAACACCAAGAAACATACCAACAGCACCACTCCCAGGCCACCACCGCCGCCGCCTCACTTGACGAGGCCACGCTGCTCGCCGAGATCAACAACGATCTCTACGCCTCGCTGGACCACGCCGGGCTCATCAGCCAGGAAAGCATTCTGACCACCACCACCACAGCGTCCGGCCACCGCCGGTCACACATTGACCAAGTCACCGACCTACTGGGCGGCGCCATGCACGCGCGCAACGACGACCCCAGCAGCATCCGCTGGCCGGCGCTGCTGCAGTCTGCCGAGGCCGTCGTCGAAGAGGCCGAGCGCCACCCGCCGCAGACCGACGTGCTGCAGCAGTATGCGTGTCCGCCCGAGATCATCGAGAGCTGGAACCACCTTGCGCGCGTGTGCTCGCACGACGACCCGTGCGAGGACAAGATACAAAAGGTCATGCCGCGTCTGGCCCACATGTACAGCGGCGCCGACGGCAGTGACTGCAGCGACAGCGACATGAGAGACTTGAGAGACTTTAGAAACTTGAGAGACAACGACGCGCTCTACCGGGAGAGCCGGGACACAAAGTCCTGGTTTCTCGAGGAAATGAAGGTCATCATGATGTGCAGCTGCTCCAACCGCGCCAAAGTGGCCTGCCGAATCATCATTGCATGCCTGTCGCTCTTGACCGTGTACCACGTGACCATCATGGGCTTGAACGGCCGCCACCCCACCAGCGCCACAGCCGCAGACTCTGCCACGCCACCGCCAGGCTCGTCGTCGGATGGCTCCGCGGCGCCCAGCCAGCGCAGGGCCCTGGCCTTCTCTACCATAGTGCTGCCGCCTCTCCCGTCGCAGGGCACCTCGCGGGTCAACGCCCTATCCACCTACGCTGCTCTTAACCAGCACCTGGACACGCTACCAGACGTCGCCTTGCCGCCAGCTGCCCGGCCGCTGTCTCCAGGCGCTGGCAGCACGCACTTCCCCTCATTTGCACACTCGCCCGTGGGCAGCCCGCCGCCGCCACATGACCGCTCAGCGGCGCCGGCGCGCAAGCTGTCTGACGGCTTCAACTATCCCGGCCACGGCAGCAATGCAAGCCACATCTTCCCCAGCTACGAGGTGAGCCGCCGCCATGTGGTGGGCGATGTGCGGCTGCTGGCAGAGCTGTTTGAGTCGATCCGCTTCATCAACCAGGTCATCACGCGCTACGAGGGGGCATCGTCGCACATAGAGATTCCCGGCCACCGCACGGGATACGACAAGGCCGGGCTGGAGGCTGCGACGCGGGGCATGTCGGTCGAGCTAAAGGACAAGCTGATCCAGGTGCTGCAGGACGTGGCATGTTTAAGATACCCAACTTAACGACGTTTTTATGTATTGATGCGGTGCCTGTAACGTGGCTGAAATGTGAATGAAGTGTGGAATGTGGAATGTGAAATGTGAAATTTGAAATCCGAGCCTTGTCGGCGTAGATGTGCGACCATGGCCGTTTGTGTGTACGTATGTACCTTCTTCATTTGTTTACGTGGCATCGGGCCTCACAGTCAGCCAGCACATTACAAATCCCCGGCATAGCCAACGTCCCCGTCTCCGAGGACCCACTTAACCCTCCCCTCATAGCTCATAGGCTAAGCCTAAGAGCCCGTGGTCGCTGAAGTCCCGCTTGCTCCCCACAGGCCAAGCAAGTCGCCGAAGTGGTTGTAGTCCCCCTTAAGCCAAGCAAGGAATGTGGGATGGATATCTTGATGTGCCCAGCCTGTGACCACCCTGACGGCCACCCTGACGGCCTGTGCCGATAAAGATAAGAGCCACCGGCTGGGCTATATAGGTGGCGTTTAGCTTAACGCCGACAGCCCTACCAACGCCGCCAGATCTTGAATACAATGCATTTGTTGTTTGTAATCAACCCTCGATTGCCGCCAGCCAAGTGGATCCGATCATGACAAAGTTGGACCGACGGGTACGGGACCAGCCACTGCACACAACGGCTCCGAGTTTTGGCTTAGCAATCCGTATGTTCACCACCTCCGTGCAGAGAGGTTCAGGGGAAGGTCCCTGAAGACTGTCGAAGCAGTGCTCGAACATGTATATATCATGATGATTTCTGCGTCTCTCAGGGTGCTGTCTTCATTGGAGCTCACCATCTACAACATCATCTCTCACATCTTCTGCACCGATTTCTCTCGTCTTTCGACTCATTCTTTACTTTACTTTACCGTTTTTTCAACTCACTTCCACTCCTCAATCTCACAAAATGGCTCCCGTCTGGCTGATCACTGGTGCTTCCAAGGGCTTCGGCTACCTGCTGGCCAAGAAAGCTCTTGATGCCGGCCACAAGGTCATTGGCACCATCCGCAACAAGAGCGCCAACGCCGAGGCCGTGGCCACCATTGAAGGCAAGGGCGGCAAGGTCATTGAGCTGGAGATGAGCGACTCCCGCGACTCCATTGTCTCCAAGATCACTGCTGCCGAGAAGATCTTTGGCAGCATCGAAATCCTGGTCAACAACGCCGGCTACAGCATGATGTCCCCGCTTGAGGATATCACGTAAGTATACACCACCACCAAGAGAAGACACGGGACAAATCCCATCACAGAGGCCCCCTGCTATGTGTCCTCCTGCTATCTTATGTGCTAACCTACTCCGCCAATAGTGAAAAGGACCTGCACAGCCTGATGGCCATCAACGTCTACGGCCCCGTCCACGTCATTCAGGCCGTCATCCCCGGCATGCGCACGCGCAAGTCCGGCCTCATCATCAATGTGTCCAGCATGATGGGCCTGGTCGGCCTCCCCGGCGGATCGCTGTACTCTGCCACCAAGTTTGCGCTGGAGGGCATCACCGAGAGTCTCATCAAGGAGCTGGCTCCCTTTGGCATCGACGTGCTGTGCGTCGAGCCTGGTGCCTTCTCCACCAGCATCATCGAGCGCATGGTGGCTTCCTTCTCCGCTCCTTACGCGGGAACTGAGACCGGCATGTTCCTCACCATGCTGAGCGCCGGTATCGACAAATCCATGCTCGGCGACCCCGAGAAGGCCATCAACAAGATCTTCGACTACGCCACCGGCCAGGGAGCTGCCGGCGCTCTCAAGGGCAAGTCGCACAGACTGATGCTGGGCCCTGACTGCCTCCAGGGCGTGGAGAAGAAGATTGAAACGCTGAAGACCGAGTTCGAGCTCAGCCAGCCTATTGGCATGACCACCGGCCACGATGCTTAAGCGAGAAGCTTTTTGGAGGCCTGAAGTGCTGAGAAGGCCAGGCGTTTTCAAGACAAGATGTCTCTTGGCTAGAAATCATAGTATGAATATAACAGTTTTTTCTTTTTGCCTTTTGCCTTTGTCATGTCCTGGAGAAAGTTCAACCCGTAGAACCGCCTTGATTACAAATCACGGCAGATGTGCTATGGTATTCCCTCCCCGCCCGCTGTTGTGTGACCGTGAAGTTGACATTTGCCGTTACCATGCATGCTCCTCAACAATCTCCCCACATCCCGCCCGGTTAGCTCAATCGGTAGAGCGTGAGACTCTTAATCTCAAGGTTGCGGGTTCGACCCCCGCATTGGGCTCAATTCCCAGTGCTCCAGATTATCTGGATAACTTTCGAACCACCATCCGGGATTCCTTTTTCTGTTTTTTTTTTCTTTTTTGCTTTTTTTGGATAGTGGGGTAGTCCTAGGGTCTACTAGGGTCCAAATCACACCCGCCGATCCGCTCGCTTTTACAGCTCAGTAAGCCGAGAAAAGTGACAAAGAAGAATGCCGCGTAACACCACCCACCCATCAACTGGCCTGGCATTGGCATGTTTCTTCCTCGAGTCTCGTGACTGATTCCGAGTGACGACGAGATCATCAACAATTGGAGTGGAGAGGGCTTGGAGGGAAGAAACTAGACAAGGGGTAACACAAGTCAGAGGGCCTGTTTGGCTCATGATCATTTGTTCCGGCTTAAAGCTCAAGTGTGTCACTAGGCCGTGGAAAAAAGAGGTGTGTATATGTACGTGTGTTTGTGTCAAACTGTTAGCTAGCCGGCCGGTGTTTGCAAAGCCACGTCTGTGAATAAGTCCAGGCCGTATAAGAATAATTAAAAAAAAAAGAATAAAAAAGCCCGCCTTCTTTTGCGCTCTTTGGGTTCTCCTTCCCCCTGCCAAACTAGCTGGCTTAGTGGGGGCTCCCGTGCTGTAGGCTCAGGATTTTAGAGGCGTTTAGGCGGGATCTGAAGCAGTCCAGCCCGCACATGACCCACTAAGCCACGGCCGAGCGCCTGTAGCATTCCCTGTCGGTTTCCGGAAGAGGTCAGATTGGGGTGGGGAAGCCACAGGAGAAGCCACAGGAGGAGGAACAAGGCCTGCCTGTCTTAGGCCTGTCTTGGGCCTGTCTTGAGCCTGTTGTTCAAGCAGTCTAGCAGCCCAGCAGCCTAAAAGTCCATTCACAGGCAGCTGTACTTACCACTGCTACTGGGCACTGTATCACTTCTCTGCTTCTCCGTTTGTATCTGCAGGCCTTGTCTGTTTGCCCCTCATTTAGTCTTTTCTCTTTTGTCTTTAAACACTTCTCTATCACCTGAACTTCTTCACGCCTCTGCCCTACTCTGCTTCTCTCTCTCGCTCTCTAGATATTGATACATCCATCTTCGCAGTCGACCGCTTCTCCTCCACAACATCCTCTTGATATCGCCCTTCCCCACAAATCGTTACCTGAGCTCCATCCAACGCCATCCGCCTCTCCGCCCGCCTCGCCCTCGCCATCGCCCTCTTCCTCTTGCCCCACGGCCCTTTGCGACGGCGACACACACCGCGCGGACCGCAAACCAAGCCGCCGCCATGTTCGACCTCTTTGCGAACTTGCTATCGTACGTTGATAAACAATGCCCGACCGGCTTGTCCCAAGCCACGCTACCCATTTATGTGGAGCGCGCATCTCTCCAGAAACCAAAGTCTCCATCGCAGGGTTAGCTGACATGACGTCGTTTTCTTACACAGAACTATTGCTTCTTTTCTCTTTCCACTCTATGCTTCATACAAGGCTCTCAAGACATCCGACCCCGCCTCGTTGACGCCATGGTTAATGTACTGGGTGGTCTTTGGCTGCATGATGCTCGTAGAGTCGTGGACCTACTGGTTTCTTTCGTGGTATGTTTGCTACTTCTCCGTCTCTGCGCTGCACGCTTTCCGCAAGCACCCCGCATCTAACCACTGTCCTCCCCAGGGTCCCCTTCTACGGCTACTTCCGTCTCGGCTTCATTCTCTACCTGATGCTGCCGCAAACGCAAGGCGCTCGCTACGTGTACGAGACATACCTTGCCCCATACCTCCAGGACAACGAAAGCAGTATCGAGGAGTTCATTGCGAATGCCCATGATGCGGCGCGCACTATTGGCCTGGAATACATCAAGAAGGCGATAGAGTATGCGCGCGTCCAGTTCCTAGGCATGGCGCCCAATGAGCCCGAAGCGCTCCCGCCGCTGCCTGCACGATCAAACGCCCAAAGCTACACCCAGATGCTACTATCGCGATTCACCATCCCCAGCGCCAGACCCACATCATCAGGCTCGTCTGGCTTGTCAGGCGGCACTGGAACCTCTGCTGGTGACTTTTATAACCTCTTGGCTTCGGCCGTGTCGGCCGTCTCTGGAGCAGCCACTGCCGGCCCATCTAGCTCCACCCAGCACTCCAACAACAACTCCTCCGTCCTATCCATGACGTCATCGGGTACCTTGATTCCGCCGAATCTGCGGGATGCGCACGAGAAGATGAGCTTCATCACAGCGCAGCGCGAGCGCCTCAGCATTGTGCTTGTGGCTTTAGAGAAGGAGGCGGCACAGCTCCAGCGCCAGGCCGCCCGTGACGGGACTCGCACGCCGGGATCCGACGTCAATGACGATTCCGACCGCAGCGCATTGAGCAAGTCGCGTAGTGAGACCGACTTTGTCAAGATCGATGCTGAAAGCGGCGACGAAAGCGGCGTGCGCAAGCGTGTCAATTCTGGAGGTGGAGGATGGGTGCCGTGGGGCTGGAATTCCGGTGAAGATGGTGGGGCTAAGGGCTCCGGAGCCAGCCGGTAGAGCCGACAGGCGGGGGAGGCAACAGACCTATGAACACACTAGTCCCGACGGTAACGGATCATCTGAACAGAAATATCGCCCATCTATTTCAAGACTGCATGGCAGATATCGTACTTCTCAACAGTGAAGCATATTTTATTAAGCATGAATAGAACGTATGACATATGATTTTGGTATTGGGAGTAGGCTGTTAGTCTAGATATGAATCATGGGATCAATGTTGCCATAGATTCCATGATGGGCTAATGTACAGAGGGAACGTTGGCTGACTGGACACCAATGGTTGCCTGTATTGAAGTGAACTAAGAAGCGTAGAAAGCCAGAATCCAAGTTTAGCAAAGCGACGACCTTGCTAGTTATATGAATAGTGGTGTTCTAAGGAGACTTCTTGTAAGGGTAGGGCACGGGATCGCCCTTCTTGATCCAAATACGGGCCTTCTTTTTGTTGACGACATGCTCGACCCAGAGCTGCTCGGCCTGGGTGGTCTGGTAGCGGCGGACGAACTGGGGATCCCACAGCTGCCAAGCGATACCGAGATCCTTGCAGCAACGCATCAGTGCATTGGACTTGCAGCCCTCGACGGCGCGGGGAATCTGGTCGATGGAGAAGAAGTTGTTTTCGCCCTGGGCTTGGGAGATGAAGCTGCGCAGAAGGAAAAAGAAAACAAGCATTAGTATTTGTCCGTAGGAAGCAGTATGTCAATATGAGAATAGATGGAAAGATTCACTTACCGGCCGTGCACAACCAGAGCATACTCGCGCGTCACAATCTTATCTCCAACAACAGTATCGCCACGAGGAACCAGACCCCATCCACCGGGGCCAAACGCCTCGTTAAGAATCTTACGGTAGCGCACCTCGGGCATGTAGATGATGCCATCGGGCTTCATCTCGACATCGAGCTTGGGGTCGACCGGGCGGGACAGGATGGCTGCCACGTCCTTAGAGAAGGGCTCCGTGGCAAGGCCGTAGTACGAGGTGGTCCAATCGACGTAGTCGGGCGTCTTGTAGGCAGAGGTCTGGCTGGTGGAGGAGGCGGCGGTGCTGTCTTCCTCGGCCAAGGCGCTGGTGGCGTCATCGGTGAAGCGCGGCACGGAAACGGACAGAGGCCGCGTGAGCGTGGGCAGGCGGGCGAGCAGCGCAGTGCGCGCGACAGGCCGGAAGGCGGCGCGGAGGGAGTGTAGAGAAGCCATTGTTGTATGCGTGGTTGTGGTTTACTCCTCTTTTGTTTGTTTGGAGATGCTACACTGTGATGGATGAAATAACCCAACTTTTGGTGTTTTTGTGAGGTTCGGAATTTTGAAAAAAAAGGCGGGGTGACTAAGCAGCAGATAAACAGTGTGATTAGTAGTGCACACATGGTGGCAACGCGACCACAGTAAGGGCAGACACAGTGCGTTTATTCTACAATACCAACTTGCATGTAATGTAACCATCACCAATAAGAGCGAGCTAGCAAGCCAACTTTCATGGCACAAGGTAGTATTCTATTGTTCATATCTCCATGGGCGATACACAGTTTATTCCGCATCTTTCATTGAAGTGCGAACATCGTTTTTGTTCTTCTTCCAGCAGTTCTGGAAGTCCATCATCTGCTTCTGTTAGCTTGAAGAGACTTTCACGAGGGACGGAGGAACCAGGTAGCCCGGCCCATTCCATTACATCATTGCGATTTTCAATTGTAGATGGAGGAAACGGAGGAACGTACTTCACTTGTGCATTTGCGCCAGTCTTTTGTTTCGTGCCAGCAATCCGTGAGCTTATTGTTCTCCGCTATGACCCGGCAGGAAGCTGTTAGTTCTCAAGTAGTATCGAAGCCAAGATGAGCAATATTGGCCCGACTACAGGACAAAAGACAGGCAGACCGAAAAGCTCTGCATGTCCTGTCGAGCTGCACTGGAAGCAAGAGGACACTCACCTGCACAGCCAGTGTTGTTGATTCTCACGTCCCTATTTTATATGACGTAAGCGGTTGGTATCGTCACTTATTGATGGCCAAGTGCAGTTGCTTTGGTCCACGGCAGGCACTTACCACGGGTCCGGCTCATCTTCGGGGTCAACGGTGTCAACGACAGTTTGTTGAGCCACAATTTCTTTATCTGATTCACCTGCCATTTTTATTGTTGAGCTTTGGCCCTGAATCGCAAGTCTGAGTGAATTTGCAATACAAAAGGAAACCAGCAGACCAAAAGTGGTGGAAATAAAAAGAGTGAAGGAGCAGAAAAAAAAGGAAGTTGCCTTGTGGTTCTGAGAACGTGACCAATTTTTAAAAAGTTGGTGACTGAGGTACCAACAAAAATCAGCAGTATTTAGAGACTGTGCTTGGCGTGAAGTTGGTGCCATCTCCATACTCGCCAACACAGACACACACACACACACACACACACACACTCAACGATAATGGCAGCACGCAAATTAAACGTGCTGGTCTATTCAGGTAGCTTTGAAATCAATCCGTCTTGACAGGCTTCGATTCTTTCTGACTTTTTTTCTTCTTTTTTTTTCCTATTCTTATGGCATAGGCAATGGCACAACCATCGAGTCTGTCAAACACTGCCTGTACTCACTGCGGCGTCTTCTCTCGCACAACTATGCTGTGATTCCCATTTCCGAGTCTGCCCTGCTCAAAGAGCCGTGGGCCCCGACGTGCGCCTTGCTCGTGTTTCCCGGCGGCGCTGACCTCGGCTACTGCAAAGTCCTGAACGGCGAGGGAAACCGGCTTATATCCGACTTTGTGCGCAGGGGAGGCTCGTACCTCGGCTTCTGTGCTGGTGGCTACTACGGAAGCCAGAGGTGCGAGTTTGAGGTTGGACATTCGGTTTTGGAGGTCATCGGCAGCCGCGAGCTGGCCTTCTTCACCGGGACGTGTCGCGGCGGTGCCTTTAGAGGCTTTGAGTACCACAGCGAGAGTGGTGCTAGGGTTGTCAGACTGAAGACCCAAGGGCTCCAGAACTGCCCCGAGACCGTGCAATCTTATTACAACGGCGGAGGTGTTTTTGTCCCTTCAAAGGCACAGGGATATTCTGGGTACAAGTATGAAGTCCTAGCAAGCTACGAGGAACCCCTCGATGTTGACGGTGGAGAGGAAAAGGCTGCCGTTGTTCTCTGCAAGGTTGGCCTCGGCTTGGCAGTTTTGACCGGCCCCCATCCAGAGTAAGTCTTTCTCTCCTTAACGCTCTGTGAACAAATATTAATAGCCCCAGATTTGCTGCTGCCAATCTCCATGAGCACCAAGACATCCCAGGATATGAAGATCTTATCAAGAATCTGACTGAAGCAGACCATGGCCGGTCTGCCTTTCTCAAAGCCTGTTTAACCAAGCTTGGGCTGGAAGCCAGTAAGGATGATATTGCCGTCCCTTCGCTTTCTCCATTGCACCTATCAGGTGTGAAACATGAGCTTGTATCCAAACTTCTTCTAGACCTGGGTGACATCATTACCCGTGATAAAGGAGGGGAAGGGCTTATTAAAGCCGATATGGATATATTCCACATCCAAAGGTCAAGCTCTCGGTGGAACCTTTCCGACCTTGAGAATACACTTCCCTCCTCTTCCGATAACGATGGAAAGAAGGCTAAGGCGGACGAGAACAGCTTTGTGGACTACTCTACAATCGTTAAAACCATTGTGCCTCACGAGTCGGAGTGGCCAGATAACAAGGAAACACCGTGCTTCCACCACAATGTGTATTATAGCCACCTGGAACGATACCGCTTGCTGGAGCACAATGCCAGCGACTGGGGATCCTGGCTCTTGTATGGAGAAGTGCTCACCAGCACCAACTCTATTTTGGACAAGTATGTATCTTGTAACTCATACCTACATTTAGTGAACAAGCACTAATGGTCGCTCTACGCAGGAACTCAAAGCTTTTGTCGAGACTTCCCACTGGCTTCACAGTCGCGGCCACCACACAGATTGCCGGCCGTGGCCGTGGATCCAACGTTTGGGTTTCTCCTCCGGGATGTCTCATCTTTTCGTCCGTCATCAACCACCCTGCTCACCTGGCCGCGTCACGCCCAATAGTCTTTGTGCAGTACCTAGCTGCCATTGCTATTGTGGAAGCTATTCAGTCTTATGATGCAGGGTATGAGAGATTGCCAGTTAAATTGAAGTGGCCCAATGACATATGTAAGTGCTCGGACAACCTGACAACAAGTCTTGACTGGGGTTCTAACGCGCCTCCTTTGATCTAGACGCTCTTGATCCCAATCCTAAAGAGGGCGCGCCCGCTTACGTCAAGATTGGTGGAATACTAGCCACTTGCTCGTATTGCGACGGAGAGTACCAGATAGTCCTGGGAATCGGAATCAACACTTCCAACGCTCGCCCTACCACCAGTCTCAATGCTCTGCTGTCTCCCAACCAGGAGCCGATGCGCGTTGAACGGCTCCTTGCGCGCATTCTAACTCGTTTGGAGGCAGTGTACGCGCAATTTGTCCGGGAAGGGTTTTCACCCGACTTGGAAGCGCGGTACTATAGACACTGGCTCCATACGGGTCAAAAGGTCACGCTGGAAGCTGAAGGAGGCGTGAAAGCGCGCATCCTGGGAATCACGCGTGATTGGGGTCTTCTCAAGGCAGAGGAGCTGGGACACGACGGCAGGAGGACAGGCAAGATGTGGAGTCTGCAAAGCGACGAGAACAGCTTTGATTTTTGGAAGGGTCTGATTAAGCGCAAGGTGTAGCTGGCATGGGGCAGGGCGGTGTTTCAGCCGTCAAAGGCTCTGCGTCCAGGAATGGAGAAAGAACGCAGGCACTGTTTGTATTGATGTTACACAATGTTTCTCCTTGTGTAACACTAGATCAAGCGGCGGCAATGTCGAGAATAGCGGCAGACACAGCACTGAACAATATCAGCAGAAGCATGGCTCCGCCGGCGTCCCTTGTCTTACAGGCTGGCTGTCTCCTCTTCCGGTATACTTCCATATCGTTGCGGCTTTACGTCGGTCAGTTTGCTGCAAGTTCACTCAGCCCCCTTTGCGTGTTGCTGGCATGTCACGTGACCACGCACGTGCACATGTCCTCGGAACAACCCAGGGGAAGAGAGTTGGGCTTCCATTTCGACGTCACAGCCCATGAACAAATAAATGCACGCCTCGGATTTATATGGCATGTGACCTTGAGCTGTTCCGTGTTTTACTTTGCCGCCCTCTTTTTTGTCTGCTTTGTTCTCTTGTTTTCCTCGGTTTGCTTCTGCCCTTCTCAGGCGCTATATGTTGAATGTTGTTTGTTTTCTTTCCTTCGTTTCTGCTTGACTGAGTAAACTTGAATATCCAGCATATAAAAAAACAGAAAAGACGGGCGCGTCGTTGCAAGTGAAGCCGGTCTCTTTTTTTTTTCCTTTTCTCGCCAAGCCATGAGCCGTTTAGCTGGGCACGAGCATTCTCGCATGTCAGTGGACGACGATGACGAATTCGTAGCAGACGCCGACACCGACGCCGATGGCGATGGCGACGCCGATACGGAGGACGTCGGCCTGTTGGCGTCGTCGAGCTTCTTCTCGGAGCCGGGGCCGACCAATTTCGGAGAGATTGTTGGCCGGCAGAATAACCACAAGCGGCTGGCCGTGTTCATGGGCATCCACCGGTGAGTAGTTTGTTTGGTTGTTTGTGTCTTCGTCTCGCCTGTATTTCCAGAACGGAGTGCTAACCGGGTGTGCATTGCGCTGGGGCTTGTAGAATACGGCGTCTTGTGATTGCGGCTATCGGTAAGTCGAAGTGAAGTGGCTGTTTGGCTGCAGGGTTCTTTCGTGCTGTGCTGTGCTGAAGAATCCCTGGATCGGGGCTGGACTGGTTTGCTGACAACGGGTGCTTGCATAGAGGACCCTTACACCGCTGAACAGCTCCGTGGACCGCGGATGAACAGGCTGATTGTTCGGCCCCTAGTCGAACGTCTCTACGATGCTGAAGATCTGTCACTCGGTATGTTGCAAACAAACAAACAAACAAACAAACAAACAAGCAAGCAAACAAACGTCGTCTCGCGCCCAGCCGGCTTACCTCATTCCCCTCCAGTGTACTGCCTACTCGTGAACCGCGTGCAGTTCCTCCGCTCGCAAACATCCCGCCATGTGCAACAGTCAGTCACCCTAGCACGCGCCGCACTGTGCGAGATCCTCGCCACCAAAGTCCTGCGCAAGTTCCACGAAGACAACTCCGGGCTGCAGGGTCTGCTGCTGCTGGCCAACGTGCTGGTTGCCGGCTTCGACCCGTTCCAGGGCGCCTCGGCGGATATCCACCGCGAGGCGCGCCTGGCGCAGTGGCCGGTGCAGGACCGCGGCGGCCACGAGCGCAAGCTGACGGCGCTGGAGCTGGCCATTCTCGCCGAGAGCAAGTCCTTCCTGGCGTCGCGCGCGTGCGTGCGCATTGTCAACGCCATCTACGAAGGCCGTGTGACGTTCACGGCGCTGTCGTTTATGGATATCCTGCCGGACCACTACAAGCACCACCCGGTCGCGCTGTACGACCCGTCCAAGGCGCCGATGCTCAACCACTACCGCCTCAAGGTGCCGCAGCTTAGAAACATTATCGAACTGATCCAGTTTGTCACGCTGGCCGTGCTCTACTTTTTGGCCATGGCGCACCGCAACTCGCCGTGGATGGACCTCCTGGAGCCGGTGTTTTCTCTCTACACGCTGGGCTGGATCGTGGAGTTTATTGCAGCCATCATAGAGCACGGCTGGGCAGTGCATTCGCAGTCCCTCTGGTCGTTCCTGGACGTGGCGTTTGTCTTCATCTTTTGCTGCTACGGCGTGACGCGTCTGCTGGACATCTTCCTCGAGATGTCGAGTGTGTACAGCTACGGCCTCGACATCATCTGTCTGGCAGCGCCGATTCTGATGACGAGACTTGCATTCACCATCATGCCGGACAACATTGTGTTCATCTCGCTGCACGCCATGCTCAAGGACTTCTTCCGTCTCAACTTCCTGGTGGTCTGGTGCTTTGCCGGCTTCTCCATGTCGCTGATTTGGCTGCTGAAGGAGTCGGGGAACTCGGATGCGGCCACTGACAACCCGAGCTATGTGACGACAGTCAAGTGGCTCATCTGGATCTGGTTCGGCCTCGACGCCACGGGCATAGAAAAGTCGACCGAGTTCCACTTTGTCTTTGGGCCGCTGCTGACCATCTCGTTTGCCTTCCTGGGCAACATTCTGTTCCTGACGATTCTCGTGGCCATCCTGACCAACACCTTTTCCAACATCATCGCCGACGCCGATGCCGAGATCCAGTTCCGACGCACGGTGCTGGCATTCCAGGGCGTCAAGAGCGACTCGGTCTTTATGTACCCGCCGCCCTTCAACATCCTGGCGCTCGTGTGTCTGTTGCCGCTCAAGTTCTTTGTTGGACCGCGTCTCTTCCACTCGATCAACGTGTTCTTCATCCGCATCATCAACATGCCGACGCTGATGCTCATCCACCTCTACGAGCGCCGCAGCTACAACGCGAACGCGCAGCTGAGGTCGCGGGCGGGCTCGTGGTGGCCGTTCAGCTTCGAGTTCCGCCGCTTCTCGCCGCACGCCGATATAGACGCCGTGTTCGAGGTGGACCTGCCCGATGCGCTGATTGATAACCTAGAGAAGCTGGATCCGCTAGAGGAGGTCGGCCTGCTCGGGGGCGAGACCATTGTGCATACGGTCCCCAGCGCGGCGGCGGGGCAGACGGCTCGCGATAGCATGCTGCAGAGGGCGCAGCTCAGGGTGCGCACGTGGCAGACGAACAGCACGGGGCCAAGGTAGACCAGGGTAGAGGATGCCAGCGGGCGTTTCTTGGTGCGGTGGTTTCGACTTGACATGTGGTTGGCAGGCTCAGTCCTCGTCCTGTGGTGACTGGCTGGTGTGGCCCGGGCGGGGGCGGACGAACAAGTCAGGAGTCTGTCGGTGTAGCCTGGGCTGGTCTGCCGCGTTTTGAAGCCGGCCTGTCGTCTCTTTTTTTTTTCTGCCGTCTTGTTCTGCCGCTTTTGGAGGCAGGGAGAGCAAAACGCACAATATTGGAGCAGGTTGGCACGCTGAAGGTTTGTGTGGCGGTCAAGTGACAAGTGACCTTGACTTGGCATGTGTCTATGTATCAGACGCTAGTGACTAGGAAGGGGTTGAGGGGAGGGGAGGGTTGAGGTTGGGGAAGAATTGACGACATTGGCCAATGGCACAGACGATGAAGTCATAGCTGGCGATGTTGCTTGACTTGGTGATTCGGGGAAGAGAGAGAATGAAAAAGAAAAAAAGAAAAAAAAGAAAACAAAAAAACAAAGTCTTCCAGCTTAACTGGAGCACTGGGAATTGAGCCCAATGCGGGGGTCGAACCCGCAACCTTGAGATTAAGAGTCTCACGCTCTACCGATTGAGCTAACCGGGCGGGATGTGGGTGAATTGATGGTAAGCCATGGTGCAAAACGCGCTCATGCAGTGTGGACATGTGAGAGAGACCAACCTGGCGTGAAGATTCGACGGTTAGTGTTCTCCAAAAAGAGGGAAAAGGAAAGCCTTGAAATAAAGTTAGAGTTGTGCTTGTCTGTCTATCTGTCTGTCGTGCTGATACGTGCCATGGCCTTGCCGTGTCTAAAACCCGGGGTAAAGACAGGGCTTGTCCCATTCTAAGCGGCTTACCCTTGTTAGTGGGTGAGAGGAGATCCCTGTGTTGATGATGCAACGCCAACAGTCGCAATTGACTTCACAGCGATAGACAGCAATATAGCAGGCAATATGGATATGGACGTTGCTCTTGTAGAGACCGGCACGTTTACTCGAACACGGCGGTGGTAGAAGTACGTACATATCTCAGCCCTAACCCTGTAACCCTAGCATCAACCTCTGGCTGCCAAAATGCAGCTGCCCCATCGCCAACCAATGGAAAGAAGATCAACTTCCACCGGCAAGAACGCAGGCTTCTCAAATTGGAGTCACACAATTGGAGGAGCTCCTGCCCTCGAGCGCAGCATCTTCAATCTTGCAGCACGACAAGCATCTGAGAGCCAAAATAATACCTGAAGCAATCTATCCAAGAGACAACTTCCAGGCCAGCCCCCACACACAGAGAAAAAGGCTACACCACAGAGCCAAAAGGAGACACGCGGCAGAACAACACGGCTTCAGTTGTCTGCGGCCTCTTGGGGGAAGCCATTTGGTGTGTTGGTCTCAGCCGTGAGGTGTCTTGAGCTGTTGAGCTGTGACTGACTTGCTTTTATATCTCGTCGATGCGAACATTCTTTGGACTCTGAGGAATCCTCGATCACTCCCTCTTTCATTTTCAAGCCCGGCTTATAATTTGGATATTTTCTACGCCTTTCTACGCCTTGCTTGGCCCCTAGACACCAGCTCATTACAACATACATTGTACATACATTGTACACACACATATTTATTCTCTATACAGCCACCTGCGTCTGTCCAGCGGAACCACTCGCCATGGCTACCGCGCGCACTTCTCCTGCTGCGGCAAACGCCGAGTGTTCGGACTCTGCCAGTTCCATCCGGGACCGTGAGACGGAGCCCAAGGGAAAGACAGCCGATACTTTCCATGAAACCGCCGACAAGTCTCCCGGGTATGTCCCCGAGTGGCCCCTCCTCCCCGTCTGATGCGCCCCCCGACTAACGCGCCTCACCTGACAGAGATGGCCAGGTCCCCGCCGTGGCAATTGACCCCAAGGCCGAGGCCCGTCTGCTGCGCAAGCTGGACATGTACCTCATCCCCACAGTATCGCTTTTGTATCTCTTCTGCTTCATCGACCGTGCAAACATAGGCAAGTCTTCAAGCCCACGCTCCGCCTCGTCCTCGTGTCGAGCAACCACTAACCCCCACCGGCTGCAGGAAACGCTCGCATCGCGGGCATGGACAAGGATCTCAATATGCAGGGCTACGACTTCAACGTGATCCTGTCATGCTTCTACATCTCGTACATTATCTTCGAGATCCCGTCCAACATCCTCTGCAAGCACCTTGGCCCAGGCTGGCATATCCCGGCCATCACCGTCATCTTCGGCTTCCTCTCCGTGTGCACCGCCTGGGTCGACACCGTCGCCCAGGCCTGCGGCGTCCGCTTCCTCCTGGGCATCTTCGAAGCCGGCATGTTCCCCGGCATCGCGTACTACCTGTCCCGCTGGTACCGTTCGTCGGAGCTCACGTACCGCCTGGGGCTGTACATGGTCATGGCGCCCCTGGCTGGCGCCTTTGGAGGGCTCCTCGCCAGCGCCATCCTCACAATGGACAGTTTCGGCTCGTTCCACGGCTGGCGCATGCTCTTCGCCATCGAAGGCATCATCACGTGTGTGCTCGGCGTCATAGCCTTCTTCACCATGACCGACCGCCCGGAAACTGCCACATGGCTGACCGCAGAGGAGAAAGCCATCATCCACTCGCGGCTGACGGCCGAGCGGCTTGGGAGCACGGAGGTGCTGGACAAGATGACCAAGTCTAAGCTGATTGGTGGCATGGTCAGCCCTGTGACCATGAGCACCGCGTTCCTCTTCCTGCTCAACAACATCACGGTCCAGGGCGCTGTGTTTTTCATTCCCACCATTGTGCGCGGCCTCTACCCCGGCACCACAACAGTGTCGATCCAGCTGCGGACTGTCCCGCCGTACGTGGTGGGGGCCTTCTTCACGGTGGCCTTTTCCTACATCAGCTGGAAGATCAACCGCCGCCAGATCCTGCTCATCCTTGCCTGCCCTCTCATCATGGTCGGCTACGCCATGTTCCTGGGCTCCACCGACAACCAGGTGCGCTACGGCGCGACGTTTTTCGTGTGCAGCAGTGCTTTTGCCTTTGGAGCGTTAACCAACGGCATGGTGTCGGCCAACGTGGTAACGGATACCGCGCGGACGGCGGCCATTGGTAAGTTCAGTGTCCCGCCTACATGTACAAGCAAGCAAGCAGCAGCCCGCTGACACAACATCACCACGCGCCAGGTCTGAACGTTATGGCCGGCAACATTGGCGGTCTCATCTCGACGTGGTCGTATCTGCAGTCGGACGGCCCCAACTATCCCATCGGCAACGGACTCAACATGGGAACCTCGTCGACCATGTTCATCGTGTCCATCCTGACGCTGCTGTGGATGAACAGCGACAACAGGAAACGCGATGCGCGCGATGTCGATGCCGAGCTGGCGGGCCGGTCATCGCAGGAGCTGTCGAAGCTGGAATGGAGACATCCCGCATGGCGGTGGAAGCCGTAGAGACTTCTGTAGTGTGTGCGGACGGGGGAGGGCGGGGGCGGTGAATAGGGGAGGGTCAGCACTTACTCCATAGTTATTCTTGGATAGACTTATATCTCGTTCGACTCAGCTGCGACATGTGCACCGTGGGCATTGATGTGTATGGCGACTGTGCTCTGGGAGGAGGAGGAGGAGGAGGAGGAGGTGGTGGTCTCATGCATGCATGTGGCCTAGAAACAAGCCCCCTCTCCAACCTCAGTGCCAATGTCAGTTCTACTCTGTCCACGTCGCCTGCTGACCAGAGCCTAACAAGAAGCACCTTCAAAAGGTCCTGCAAAAGGACTGCTACGTCGACATCCCCATGATCCGGAGGTTTTGTACTTAAGTGAGTACGTCAGGCCACCGCGCGGCCATAGTGGAGTGAAGGCAAGTCAGCGCTGTCTCGGCTTTACAGGGGGACGGGAAGGGCTATATTGGTTTAGCCGATGTTTAACCGGTGGGATGGTGGACCATCACCAAACTTGTCTCAGCCCTACTTTGCGAGAAGCACGAACTTTGAGGGCAGATGTATAAAAAAAACATGCACAAAATGTTTTCTCACGCAGGCATGAAAAGAGCGAGAAGGAAAATGAAGTCACGGGTATTGCATTGCATATTGCATGTGAAACATTGTTTGAGGGGGGGAAAGCATCAAGGAGGAGGAGGAGAAGGCATCAACAGGATCATGCCCTGTCGTCATGTTTGGTCTCCTGTCGTTGGCAAAACAGTCGCGTGGGCGTGTTGATGCACAGCAGCAAGCAGCAGCACTGAGTGAGTGATTCTGCGGGCGGGCTTTGGGGGCTCTGCAGTCTGAAGCCCTGTACGTACTGGCATACACACATGTACGGCGTTTCTGCATACAACGTTACAGAGAGGCAAGGCAAGCTCGGTTCTTTTTTTATATCTTATTTTCCTGTTGTGAGGGACGAAGAGGAAAAAGAAAAAGAAAAAGAAGCCAAGAAGACCTAGGCCCAGTGTCTCTCTTCTTGTCTCACCACAACAAAGCAAGCCAACAGCGGATTTGAGACAGCGCTTACATTAACATGGTGTGCAAAAGCTGTCCATGTAGGGATGGTGGATGTAAGATGCAGGAATTCTAGATCATGTATATATACACAAATACATGTGTAAAAGCGTATGTGTATGTGTATGTGTGCGTGTGTGTAAGTGGCTGTTCCAAGACGTGGATGTAAGCCCAGTTCCTGAAGTGTTACACCCAGCAAGTCGGCATGTTCGCAGCAGTATTTGTGGTCAGACGAGCATAGCAGACTGTGCGGTGGTGCGTATGCAAGTGTGAGCCAGTACATGACCACATGCACATGATGCTCGTTTCTAGAAGCTTGTCAAGCCAGTCAGTCAGTCTTTGATACACAGCAAAACAGGCAAAGCGGCGGCCGGCTGCATCCGCCGTATCATTGTTTGTGTCCGTCTTTTCGCTCCTCTATCTTGCAGCCGAGAAGGGCGATATGTGTACTTGTAGACTTGTGTACATATGGTATGCATGTACACATTTACATTTGTACTTGCACGTGCGCATATGTACTTATGTAGTTAGTCCACTGGTACTATCAAGCTGAAGTCCTCGCTCGCTAAAGCACACGCATCGCATAGCTTGATTTTCTGAGTGGCCCAGATGTTGCTGTTGTCATTGGTGTTGCTATTACTGTTGTTAGTGCTCCTTTTGTTTTGTTTTGCTTCTATCTGGAGAGCGGCCGATCACGGCCAGATTGTGTTATCCTGTGTCTCAGGGCTTGCGGGAATGCAGTGGCCTTATTGGTGTGGGCAGGCCTCTGAAGGCCCTAAAGGAGGGAGGGGATATAGGGGGGAGGTCTTGGCTCCCTTGAAGAGAGAAGCGCTAGAGTCAGGGCGTTTCTTGGGTTTGTTGTTTGTAGAAGAAGAAGAAGAAAAAGAAAAGGGGAGAAGGGTGGGAAGGTGTACAAAGAAAGAGGTGAAGCTGCGGTAGTGCGTGTCTGTAGTGCTGTAGTTCCAAGTAGCGCTGTGTCTGTAGTGCTGTAGTGCTGCCCAGGCCGAGGTCGAGAGATAGTCTGCCGCCAAACTACGTCAGCGGCCGTCCATCTCTGGGGCGGGTATTCATGTCATTCCTCGATATCCATTCCTGTTCTTCATATTGTTAGCCTTCTTCCCCTCTTCTCCCCACCTTTGGTCTGTCGGCCCTTTTCTTCTGGCTCTTGTGATTTCTCCGCATTCACATAAAGTTTTTCGTCTTGTGGGAGGAACAAGAAAAGAAAAGGAATTATAAAAAGAATAAATAAAAAAGGGCTGCTTGTAAATCCTTTGCTCTGCTTTAACGCACGGCGTTGCAGGGCGACCAGTGGCGGCTGTTTTGCTGCTGATGCTGGGATTTATCGTGGTTTTATTGGTTGCGGATCGTGATGGATGGTGATGGGGGATTTGGCTAATGCTAGGATTTATCGTGGATTTATTGGCTGAGGATCGTGATGGATGGTGGTTGATGATGGGATTGATGGATCGGATGGGCGCCGGGTATATGTGTAGGTACTTGATGATATCAGCAAATCATTCAGCCCCTCTTTGTTGAAGTTGCGGTCAGGAAAATGGAGGAAGAAAAAAGGAAGAAAAAAGAAGAAAAAAAGAAAAAGAAATTGAAAAGAAAAGAAAGTCTCGGAAAATTTTGTCGGAAGCATAGATGTTCATCTTGCATGTGTCGTAATTTGCAGCGGTTTCTTTTCTTGCTCAACTGCAGGCAAATGGGACAGACAAAGATCGTGGCCTGGCCTGTTCTCCGGCGACACAGTGCCCTACAAACCAACAGGCAAAGAAGACAAAGACAGCTGCGACGATGCAACACAACAACTTGCATGCAGCACAGCCTGTTCGCATACTTATTGCACGGCAAAACTGCAAGCTGCTCTCCGCTGTCTGTCTCTGTCTGCCTCTGTCGGTCGGTCTGCTTCTTTTCTCTAACTGGCGGCTAACCCCACGTTGCCAGCCGGGATCACAAGATGAAAGAGACGATAAAAAAGGCGATAAAACGCGACGAGACAACAACGACAGGCGAGACAAGAGGGAGAAACCTTGTCTGTCAGAAGTTTTGCGGTAAGGGGGGCAGAAGAGAAGAAGCGAGCCAGGGTTAGCCAGGGTAGTCGGGTTAAGAGGCCAGCCAAGACACGGACATGGTCATGGACGCGGACAAGGAGACACGGACAAGGAGACACGGACTCTTGGCTTTTTGCCCTGCTTTTTGCCGCTGTTATTTTCCTGTTCCTTGGTGTTGCTTGGCTTTCCTGTTCCTGTGGTTTGGGGGTTGTCTTGGTTAGTTGGGCCATGAAAGGACCGAAGACGATGATTGTCGGGGCAGGAGCAAGAACAGGGCTTTGTTTCTGGGCGCCCTTGTTTTCTATGGCAACGGGAAGATGTGTGTGTGTGTGTGTGTGTGTGTGTGTGTGGGAGAGAGAGTGGGGAGGCGGCGAGGGTTAGGGCATGAATGAAGAGACAAGAGACAAAGGTACAAGATACAAGGGACAAGATCCAAAGGGACAAAGAGCCAAAGACATACAGGTAGATTGTACACCATATTTCCATGTAAACCCACTGTCCATGTGTGTATCTTTGTCTTCGTCTTCGTCTTCGTCTTCGTCTTCCCTCCAGGCTCAGTCCACATCCAATCCAATCCCAGGCCAGGCCAGGCCAGGTCAGGTCAGGTCAGGCGCCGTGGCCTCTTTTTCTGTCTTTTTATATTATTTTTGCTGTCTTTTTTTCATTTTTCTTTCATTTTTCTCTTCCTTTTTTTCTCTTCCTTTTCTCTTCCTTTTCTCTTCTTTTTCTCTTCCTTTCTCTTCCTTTCTCCTCCCTTTTGTTTATCCACTTCTACGCAGCCCGCACACACACACTCAATCCAGCCAAGATCCAGACTATTTCCTATTAGGGCCTTATAAAAGTTCGACACTTGACTCGTTTGCCGCCTTTCCCCTCTTTGTGGGCGAGCTTTACGTACATCATATTATCTGGTATCTGGCAGCTCTCTTTGGCGCGGCATCGTCCAGGGAAGTTGTCTTTCTCTTCTCTTTAATATCTTCTATATCTTCCCCGTCTTCTTCTCTGTTCACTATCAGTTTTTCATCTCCCACTGCCACTTTGTCCTCGGCCTCCCTTTTTCTTCCTTTATTTATTCCTCTATTAATTCCTCTCTTTATTGGCCCCCCGCCTGCAGAAGAAGAATAAAACACCAGCAATAAGCTATCCTGCATGCAAACCTGTTTTCGTCCAGCTTTCATTTCCCTTTTTTTCTTTTAGTTTGCCACACAAAAGGCAACTTTCTTTTCTTTTTCTTTTTCTTTTTTTCCTTTTTTTCCTTTCTTCTTCTTTCTCTCTTATTCATTTCTTCCTTTAATTGTTGTCCGCCCCGACAAGCTCCGTCCTCTTTCCAATGGCTCACCTATAAGAAGCTTCCCTTGGACCACATCTGCGACTTCGTCTTCGACCTTCATCTTCAAGCTCGAAGCTTGTCTTGTCGCCAACCAGCTACACCAACTCTCAGCTACATCCACTGAGCTACATCCACTCAGCTACATCCACTCAGCTACATCCAATCTCACATCCATCTCAACTATCGCCAACCCTCTCTTCCACACCAATCATGTCCGACATCCACGATCCCAACCGTGACTTGGTCGTCAAGCGTGCCGACTCTGGCTATGGCTCCCTGCACGCCTCCATTCCCAAGCGCTCATACTCCTCACGCCGCAGCAGCACCGCTATTTCAACCAAGCCGACGTCTTCCAGCTGTCGACTAGCCTCGTCCTCGCCCTCCACACCAGCAACCTCAACCTCCAAATCAAAATCAAAACCATCATCATCGTCGACCTCGGCATCGCCCTCTTCTCCCGCCTCTACCTCTTCAAAACGCCGTGCCCGCTGCCGCAAACCCCACCACCGCTCTAGTGGCTGCTATCTTCGCTCTTCATACTCGCACCAAATGTACGCCAAGCCTACGCTGCCCAGCCATTCTTCCTTCTTTCACTTGTCTACATCCGCATCCACACCCACATCCGCAAACGACGCCACTGCCGCCAACCTCATCAACAACCCCTTCGCCGGCCCTGGCCTCCGGTCTGCCAGCCTCGGAATGGACCCCTCCCAATTCCACGCCCATGTTCACGCCCACACCAACGGCCATGTTCAGCCCAATGACTCCGACGCCGAGTCCCTCAAGCGGGAGCTGCCCCAGACCACCCAGTACTGGACGAGCGACCGCACGCGCCGCCTCGAGTACGCCGCCATTGACGCAGCCAGCCGCGGCGTCAAGGGCTGGGTGATGCGCAACCTGGTGCCAGACTGCCTGGTGCCCAAACAGAACAAGCAGCATGTTGCCTTTGACGACGACACCGGCAGCGTCCGTCGCTATCGCCTCGACTTGGACGATGTTGAGGAGTCGGTGCCGTCATCTTCAGACAAGCCGCAGTCCTCGCGCAAGAAGGGCGTGATCTTTTCTTGGATGCGTCGCTAAGGCAGACGAGCCACGACACGACGATTTTTTGGATTTTCTTTTTGGACTTTTTGCCATCTCTTTTTTTTCTTTCTCTTTTTCTCTTTTTTTTTCTTTTTTTAATTTTCCGCCCTTGATCTCTTCACAACTACGACGAACCACGACTTTCTTTTCTTTTCTTTTCTTTTCTTTTCTTTTCTTTTCTTTTCTGGGCTTCGACTTCTCTCCCTAGCTGGGCTTTTTACAGCCGCCGTAAAGTTTCGGCACAGGCTTCAAGTTCGGGCTCCGGCTTCATTCAGGCGTTTTCTTTTTATGATACCAATGAACACCCACTCTCTTGGGCATTACCTATATGCGCACCAGCTTCTCTCTTTTCTTCTTTCTTCTTTCTTTTTTGCCTTATTTCCTTTGTCACTTCTTTCTTTCTATCAAAAGCCAGCACGTCTCCTGCAGCCAGTGCACTGCAGCTATCAACGTTGCTCCAGATTGGAATTCATCGCCGGGAACCCAGACTATACCGCCTCCATTCTTGTGTTTTCTTTTTTTTTCTTATTCTTTTTCTTTTTCTTTGTATTTTGGGAGGCTTGTTTTTTTTCACGCAGTCGCTCCATGGCTATCCATGATTTCTTTTTGGGCTTGTTTCTCTGCCGTCTCGTTGGATATCTATACAGTGATAAATCTTCACATTTATATACACGCCATGTTACTTGTCGCCTTTTCTATGTACAGTTATACATGCTGCTGACTGCATTACGACCGTCCCTGCATCCTATCCTCGTATACGCGTCTATCTTGAGGCTCTAAGGCCGTCCCCTACCGCCCGTCATGTACCTTTTTTCTTTTTTTTTCCTGCTTGCTTTTCGTGTCTGCATGCATCTTGCTGCTGTCAAGTGGGCGAGTTATTTCATGCACTGAATCCAAGCCCAAGCCCAAGCCCAAGCCCAGGTCCAGCCCCAGGCCCAGCCCCAGGCCCAAGCGACCCTGTGCAGCAGAAGCCCAACCAACGCTTCGCTCATCCTCGCCACCAGCACTTACTTCCCTTCTCGCATACATCATCGTTTGTCATTAGCCTTTGCCTGCATCTGCGTATAAGCAACAACAACACAAGCAGCCCAGCCCAGGCGAGCCCAGCCCAGGAAACCCAGCGCCGGAGCAAAGCAGTGATCAATGTGCACCTCTCTCCCACTCACCCCCCTCCTCCTCCGCTACGCTAACCCTGACCCGAACGCTCCTCCTTGCTGCACGGATCAGCGCGGCAGCAGTGGTCCGTTGAATGAGGTGGCGGACCGAGCCTGGTCCTTGCTAGGCCGGTCTTTTGTGTAAGACAGCCATTTAATTGCCCTTGATGGCTGTATTTTTAGAATAAGGCGCTGGGACTGAAGAGAGTACGTGAGTGTACTTGCATAGGCATGGTGAAGACCGGCCTTGATACCGTGTAGTCACTCCTGTTTGGTCCTCTTGATTTTCCAATCTGTATTCATATCACGTAGTCTGAATAATTCATGTCATAAATAAAACCCCGCGTGCCAATCGTCCCGTCATGTCGACACTCCCCCTCGCCCTAGGCGGGCAGGTTGGCCTTCTTGTACACATACAAATGGTCTTCTCCTCCACACCACTGGCCCGCATCGCCAGGACAGTGCACATTGCACTGGTTCTCCAGTGCCGCGCCTCCGCCCAGCGAGTTACCACACAGACACTGCGTGCCGTTTAGGGTGGCAAAGTACTGGTAGTGGCTGCACGAGGCCTGGCACAGATCGAGATTCATAAACGTGTCCGTGGTGGCCACGACGGGCAGCGACGGCGAGTCGGCCTCGTTGGTCCAGCACGACAGCTTGTTGTAGCCGTTGACGGTCGCCGGGTTCGGCACGCGCAGCGCCGAGTTGCTGTAGATGCTCAGGTGCATGTAGCCGCC
Source organism: Chalaropsis ovoidea (assembly GCA_038407185.1). Lineage (NCBI taxonomy): Eukaryota > Fungi > Ascomycota > Sordariomycetes > Microascales > Ceratocystidaceae > Chalaropsis > Chalaropsis ovoidea. Next base: position 49,064 of record JAXHKQ010000005.1, read on the forward strand.
GCAGGCCAGGCCCGCGTGGCCCGCACACGGCGTGCTGCACAGGTCGTTGGACACGGAGTCGCCGCGCCACGACTCACTGGTGCCGCAGAAGCAGTCCGTGCCAAACTCGACGCCAAAGTTGGGGTAGTCGGCGCACTTCCCACGGCACGTTTCCACGTCCATCGACTCGCTCTGGAAGTGGTTGGCCGCCAGCCGGTGCGTCGGCAGGTTGTCGGGGTAGCAGCCCTGGTAGTAGTACGGCTCCTCGCCCACCACCGCCACGGACTGCGGCTTGCCGTACATGGTCATCCGGTTCCTGCCGCCGCAGATCTGGCTGTCGTCACCGCCGCACTGCGTGTCACACTGCGTGTCGTTGACCTGGGCCGAGGGAGCCAGGTAGCTGCTGCAGTAGCATGTAGTGCCGTCTTCAACGGCAAAGTAGTAGTACATGCCGGAGCCAAGACAGAGATCGACGCACTTGCTTGCGGTCATGGAGGGCGAGGTAAACGTTTCTTCGAGGAATTCAGACGAGTTGGCGTTTTGGTAGCATCCGATGTAGGGAAACGAGGACCCGTCGTAGCGCACGGGAGGCGTATAGTCGTTGTTTTCATACAACGAGATGCCATCATCTTGTCTGCAGTTCTTCTCGTCACAGTCGCCGGAACACGTCGGCGAGACCCGCAGAGACTGCGTGGCGTTGAGGTTGTTGCCGCACGAGCAGGTCCAATCTGCACCGACACTGAACAGTTGGTAGCCAGAGCAGAAGGCAGCGCAGTCGGCCACCTCGGCAGTGTTGGAAGACTCTGAGGGCCCATCAAGGGCAGGAAGGCTGGAGTTGGCCTGGATATAGCAGCCGTTGTATGTGTAGGGTGAGGTCTGGTTGGTGAGCTGGTGATAGCTGCGTGCTGCGGCGAGGGGAAGGGTGGACAAAGCTGCCCAGGCGTGAAGGGAATGCATATTGGTGGTTATTGCGCGCTATGCGAGACTTGAGTTGGGGGAGACGCCAGAGATCACGAGAGGCCTTGCCAGAGATGAGCCACTGCAGCCCTTGTTATAGACAAGTCCTCTGAGAACCCTTTGTTTGGGTAGAAGAGCGTCTTCCACAGCGCATTCCAACGACGCCCCCCATACATGAAGGAAACCCTTCATACGGAAGAACATCCTGTTATATAGGCGACGAGCCTGTGGAAGATGCATTCTCGCTTGACGGTCTAGGCATTGAAGCCAGCATTCCACACCGTGTTTATGTGGCGATGCTCGAGAGACCGCGGGCCGGTGGAGCCAGGGAGGGTTTGTATGAGAAACACCATTGCCCGCGTTACCGTTGGCAATATGCCAAGGCGGGTTTCAGCCGTCACATGTACCCAAATGTGGTGAACAACAAACAGATGGCGGCATCGCGGGTGTGCTTTATGTGAGATGCTGCCAGCTGGAGGCTGCAGCTGTCAGACCCGTCCTGCCAGCTGCCGGGCATAAATCCATAACTGCGGAGACCCGTTGTGCGACAGAAACTCTGTTTGGTTCGTGCCTGCAAGTCTGTGCGCTGATTGGCCACTTTATTCTGTGCTAGTTTACATGAGACCACTTTTCGAGCCTTGTACATGTACATCTGTATGCATGCGTATCCAAGTACATATACATGTATCCAGCAATTGATTCCCCAAGCCGCGTGCTCTATCCCCCTTTGTTGCCTCTATCGTCGTGATACTTCCTTCCCAGCGCTGCTCCAGCCACTTTCATCCTGTCTCTGCATCTCCACTAAAACACCAACGCCCAGTAAGCACTTGGTGAAGCTGCATCGCATTTCCCCTCCCCAAGATTGGCGCTATTCGTTCCACAGATAGCCTCGTTATTCGTGTGGCCGTAATTGCATTCATTCATTGCCTTGATTCTTTCTCTTTTCCAGTCCAGTGGCATTCTGCTCCTCACTCCCACTTGCTCTTCCCCTCTCTTTAGGGATTCTCCTTGTCTCTCTAGCAGTGCCTGGCCCTTCTATAAGACCCGATCGATACTTGCTCCTCTCCCAAGCCATCCGCTATAAATCATGCCTGATCTGAACTCTCTGCCACCCTCTCCCCGATATCCACAAGAAGCCCAAGATCGCGCCCAACCACACGCTCATTTCCCCAGTCCTACTGTCACCGCCTCGGGTAGCCCAGCCGCCACCATGACTTCACCATCAACACAGCATGCTATCCCGGCAGCCCTCAACATCTTGCCGTCCAATCAGGCCGCCGTGATAAGCTCTCCGACATCCGCCCCGTCGCAACAAATCGCCGGGCCTCCTCCCGGCCGCCAGAGCCTCTCGTCCCGCACGTCATGGCAGTCGCTGCACGGCGGAAATGCCGACTTGAATACCAGTGGCCCGATTCCCATCCGGCATCCCCGGCCCATGACAGCCGCTCAGCTTCATAGCGAGCTGGAGCAGGAAAATGAAGCAGTTGTGAGTTTTGCCTCGCCCCCCCAAACAAGCCTTGGCCGCACTGACAACCAGTTCTTAATCTCTCCAGGTCAACCGTCTCACGCGCGAACTCTCACTGTTGCGCGCTGCCCAGAATGCTTCCGTCATCTCAAACACATCCTCGACCTCGGCCCACGGTGATTGTCTCATCGACCCACACGCCCACCCACTCTCCAGCCCCGTACACCCCATCCCCATATCGCCCGCCGCCTCGCGCCGCCACCACCGCGCCGCCTCCAACGCCAGCATGCGCAGCCAAACCGCCGGCAGCATGAGCACCTCGTACGAAGCCCGGCGCAGCTCGGCCATCCCGCTGTCGCGCCAGGGCAGCTCGGCCTCGCGCCGCTCGCGCACCGACTCGCCCGGCCCCCCGCACGCCGCCGCCATGGGCCCCGCCGACTCCACCCTGGCCTACCTGCAGCAGCAGCGCAACCCGCTGCCCACGTCCGTGCCCATGATGGGCGCCACCGGCAGCCTGCCCGACCAGGTGTCGCCGGCGCTGCTCCCCGTGACGCCCCGCTACGAAGAGACGGCCTTCTACCGCACGGAGCTCGAGACGGCCAAGCGCGAAAACGAGGCGCTGAAGCGCCGCATCCGCGAGCTCGAGCGGATGGTCCGCAGCCGCCGGCCCAGCGATGCAAGCAGGCCGCGCAGCGAGTCCGTCAGCACCACGGCCAGCATGAACCCCACGGTCGGCAGCGGCATCGGCGTCGCTCCCCCTAGAGAGCCGGTGCATGTCCATGTCCACGCCGCCGCAAACGCCGCCCACGCCACTCACGCCGCCCACCACAGCCAGCCTCCTTCTGCCGCCAGCGCCACTCCCGCCTCGTCATTGTCCCAGCTTCCGCCGTCCCCCAGGCCGGTTCCCGTGCGCCAGACCAGTGCCAGCGGCAGCATTGCCGTGGGGGTTCCGGAGGAGGAGGTCAAGGTGGGCGAGAGCGCCACCAATGCCGGGCTATCGTGAGCGTGCATTTCCTTTTCTTTTCTGCTTCTTTTGTCTGGCTTGGTGTGATTGTTCTTGCTCGTGACATGTTATCAGGGGAGAGTTAGTAACCCGAAAAATGAGAAAAAAAGGAGACAAGCCCTACCGAAGTAAAGCATTGTCGTAGATACTGAGTCTATACTGCACAATACAGGTTAGTTCATGATTATATATATATAATAATAAAAAGTAAATGGAACAAGAAAAATACAGCATCGCGCACATTGACACAGAACTTCGTAGAATGCTTCTCTTGTATTTTAGCGGGTGCGATGAACACAACTAGCGCTTCGCTTCTCACAGTCCATTTGTTTGTTAACTACGTCATAGATGAATCAAGCTCGATTTAAACGAAGACAAAAAGCAGCTTTCGCATGGCAGTGTTGTGGTTCAGACATGGCGAAGAACAATACGTTCATTCATGTTAAGTTTACTGGTGTGATCAAGGGAAGTAAAGAAAAGAATAAAAAGGCAGAATGCTGCTATAGCTCTAGCAGCAAGTGATAGTCATGCAGAATAAGAAAACTAATAAGAAAAAAAGAAACTAAAAAGACAAAAGGCAAGTGTATGTTTTACGTTGGTCGTCACGTTCGTTTAAGTCCATCCCAAAGCCAGTCAGACAGCTTACACCGACGGAGGAGGCTTGCTGTCAGGGCCCGGGCCCGTCTTGCTATCAGCAGCAGGAGAAATCTTAATGTCGAGGTCGGCAGCAGGAGACGCGGCAGGAGGCTGGGCAGACAGCGGGGAGTGGCCGCTGGGGACGCCAGCCGAGTCGGTCGCAGCAGTAGACTTGGCCTTGCCAAAGACCTTTTCCAGCCCCGAGGCCTTGTAGGCGCTGCCGCCAGCCTGGTCCTTCTTCAGGTCGGCCAGGCGACGGGCCTCGGCGTGGATGTCCTGGGCCTGCTTGGACCCCTCCTCGTAGAACTTGGCAATCTTCTGGCCGGCGGGGGTGCCGGCGGCCTTTTCAAAGTACGAGTTGAGGCCGAAGAGTAGGCCCTTGCCGCGCGTGCTGATGCCGTACGACTCGTCGGTGGCGCGGGCGCGGTCGGTGGCCTTGTACTTGGAGTCGAGGCCCTGCAGAGTGGCCAAGAAGCGCTGCGAGACGTTGTGCTTCTTGTCGAGCACGACGGCCTGCTCGAGGGCGGCGTCACCGACCACGTAGCCGTGGGCCAGGTACTCGGCGAGGATGCGCGAGCGGGGCTTCTCCTCCTGGGTGATTTCGTCGCCATCGCGGTGGGCGGGGGTGGCGTCGGTGTGCTCGTCGAGGTTGGCGGAGCCGGTGACGGTGATTTTGGAGGAGCCGAGCTGGGTGTGGTTGAGCAGCAGGGCCGTCTTCATAGCAGTGTCTCGTTCAAAGGTGACGGTGGCCTTTTTCTTGTCGGTGCCGTCGGCCTCAATGGCGATGGTGTTGATCTTGCCGCTGCAGATGGGGGTGGTTAGCGGGGAGCGTGTTGCTGACGACTGCACTGCGGGGCAATGCATAGATGCAGGCGTGTACATATGTAGCTTACCAGAAGCTGAAGAAGTCCTTGATCTCCTTGTCGTCGGTCGCGGCGGAGATGTCGGTGACGTGAACGGTGTTGGCCATGATTGCGGTAGCGGGTAGAGTAGCAGAGAATAGAATGAAGAAAATAGAGTGAAGAAAGTATAGAGCAGACTGTAGATGAAAAGGGAGAAATGGAGATGCACAAGACACAAAGCTGGCAGCAACACAAGAGGGGAACGGCACAGATTTATAGGCCTGGCTGTTTAGTTCCTGTCTGCTATGTTATGCTATGCTAGGCTAAGCTAAGCTACATAAGAAACTTGTAAGCCCAGGCAGCTGAGCTTCTTTCCACCTGCCCTCTCTATAAGCTCAGGCTAAGCTCAGCTAAGCTACGCTACACGTGCTCCCAATGCGTGCGCGTACGGCATTGGCACTGAGAGCAGTGTTCTATGAGGTTCTTTGCATTCCTATTGGAGGGGAATTGGAAGGCCCCTCCCTCCCTCTGCCCCTCCTCTCTGTTATGCGGAATGCAGTTGCTGTTTCCATTTCCTGATATTTGCTCCAACCTACGTATGCTGCTACCTGCTGCAGCTATGCGGCTATGCAGAATGTACATATGTACATGTACATGTATGTATGTACCTGGAGCGCAGTGCCGGTGTGGTGTGGCTGTACCACTAGGTTCCAGGTTAAATTGTGGCTGTAAGCTTGATAGCACGGGTGGCGGCTACCTTATTAGGCGTCAGAATTGGCGGCCTCCCGACTTTTTCCAACCCAATTGTGACGATTGCTTGAGATGGATAGCTGGGTTTGGCATGTGATGGTGTTTTTGTTGGCTTTCGTCTTTCATGTGAATGTCGAGGTTTGGAAGGAGGTAATTGTGCGTGTTTTCTTGTTGAGAAGCGTTAACAATGAGGTCGGATTCTAGGGTTACGTACACGTACGTACGATGACCTCAGATGAGACATGTCACGTGATATAAACGCACAACGGACGTGAATTTGAGAGAACATGTTAATTCACAGTAGAGTCAGTAGAGTACCATCAACGTTGTAGATTCAGAACATGTTAATTCACCCGTGTAGATTCAGTAGCGATCAAGGTAATTCACCCGTGCAGATTCAGTAGTTCATTCACCGCTGTAAATTCAGTAGTCCATTCACCGCTGTAGATTCAGTACGGTATATAATGCAATATGATACAAATAAAATCCCCCCAGTACTCCTCCAGCCAAGACAAACCCACAGTCTGAGGCGATAGGCGGCGGTTTCCAACAGAAAACCTGGTTACATGCAACTCAAAACACAGCCTGGCTAGTCCAGCGAGATTGCGTCTTGCACATGGGTGGCGGTTGACGTGTATCTCCTGCTTTTTTGGCGTTCCGCTATTCAGGGGAGCGTCAAGACGACCATGACAAGCATTGTTTTGTGTGTGGATGCATGAGGAAGGGGACTGCCAATAACCGTTAAGATTGAAGCAGCGTCCCCAACAACAAGGCGGCACCACGTCCGAGCACCCATCATTGTTGATGTTGAGTTGTTTGAGAAGACGACAAGGGGCGCATGGAGAGCAGCAGGCGAGACGATGTGAATGAAGGTGACGCATGCGAGAGAGAGACTATAAGCTGGCAAGATTGGAAATGAAGGCAAAGGGACAGGACAAGAGGCGAGCAGACGAGGCGGTGGCAAAAGCACTGGCAAAGAAGACGATATTGCTGAAAGATGCTGGGTATCATTGGGGGAGGGCGAAGCGCGGGGAGAGCAGGAAAACAGATGGAAGTGAAGGCCAGGCCGGGCGGCGAAGACGAGCGTGAGCGTGGGGAGAGCTGGCGCCGGCGAATAGACGGGAGGCGGAAGAAACAAGGCAGAAGGCAGTAGTAGTAGGCTTTTGTTGGTCGTTAATGTGCAGGTTAAAGAGGGAATAAGGTCAAGTTGTTCGTGGTATCATGAGGCGGTGTGGTGGCTTGCGTCAAGCCAGCCAATAGAGCGTGGAGCGTGCAGCGTGAGTTGAGTCGGAGGTCCCTTCACATGTTGAGGTGGTCGGGCGTCTTGCTTGCGAAGCGCTTAGCAAGGCTCTGGCAGACAACGCCGACGACCATCAGAGTTTCGATGCCCATGAGACCGATCCAAAGGCTGTTGAGGATTTGGTCTTCGGAGCTGAACATGGAGCTGTCGATGTTGAAGCGGTCGACGCGCAGAGAGCTGATGTTGAAGGCATCCATGATGGAGAGTGGGGAGGGCGGGAGTGAGGGTGAGAGCGGCGGTGAGAATGAGAGCGGGCGAGAGCGGCAGTGAGGGCGAGAGCAAAAGATCGCGAGATAGACAGAGGCGGTTGCTGAATGCTCAAGACTGAAATAGGAGAGAGCAAGATAGCCAGCGCAACGAGGAGAACGGACGGGTACAGACAGACAGAAAGAAACAAGGCTCTTTATATAGACAAAGCCAGAACAAATGGCAGTATAAATCGACAAACAACAACAAGCAAGACTTGGAACTGAAAAAGAACAAGAACAAGAACAAGAACAAGAAAGAAAAGCTGCAGAAGCAAACGACGGACTTGCTTTTCTCCATAAAGTCCATAGGAGAGTTTATATTTCAAGAAACAAAGGGATTCCATCCTTCCCCCGACAAACTTTACAGGGAAAAGACGCCCGGGCTCCGACAGGGACCAGGATCTTTTGATTTGGTGAGACCGGGGGGTGCGCGGGTGCGCGGGTTCGTGGGTGATAGCAGCGCTGTGATATAGAGGGTGGGCGCTGTAGTCTGGGGGTGGTCCACTGTAGTATGGAGAGAGGGTGCTGTAGTTTAGGGGGTTGGTCTACTGTAATCTGGGAAGTGGGCGCTGTAGCTGGGGGTGGTCCTCTGCATTTTAGAACATGCAGCCTGTAAATCACACAAACCCCACCCCCGTAATACGGCCCCCCCCCCACTGTAAATACACACAGAGACACTCCCTCCCCTTCTCCTCTTCTTCCTCTTCCTCCTCTTCCTAGCACAAATAGCTAACTCAAGCGAAGAGGGAATGCAAACTCTCGTGCACTCACAGTCTAAGACATACAGGGCCTTTTTTTTTTCTCTTTTTTTTTTTCTTTTTTTTTTTCTCTTTATTCTTTTCACCGAGATGAGGGGAAGCCTGAGTCCACGAATGCTGAACCAGAAAAACAAGACTTTCCGCTGTGATTTGGCGCGGAATTCAGATCTAATAACATCATCGAGAAACTCATATATTGCAGCCAATGACTCGGCGCTGCTATGAAGTCATTCATGGCTGTGCCTTCTTGTCGCCTGTCAAGAGAGGGTGAGTCTTGTGGCGCCCAGCATTGGGCCTGATCCGAGAAGTGTGTGATACAGTTGTCACTCTGACTATCACGGTCTCTCACTGTGATCCTCACTCTGATCCTCACTCTGATCCTCACTCTGATCCTCACTCTGCTCCTCGCTCGCACTCACGCTTGCTTTCCCAGACTAGCCCGTTTTCTGCCTCCAAATACAACCCTCTCAGCTGCACTGCAACGTCGAGCCGCCAACGTCAACGCCAGCAAGACCACTCGACTCCTCATCACATCGCCGTCCGTCTGTCGCAGTGACCACTAAAGCCAAAGGATCGCAGACAGTCCACTAAGAAGTGACAAGCTAGACGGCGGAAAAAGGACTTCCCAATCCCACTGATTGCATGGCTAGCTGCATACAATGCATGCATATGCGTGGTGGTGCTGGCCGCACGCTGCCAAAGAAAGCGCATGGCGCCAGAGATGTGACTGTGACTCTACCATGCATTGCATCCACAGGAAAAAAGTATAACAAAAAAGGAAGCACTAGACTTGTGCTCTTCGGTCTTTTCGTACACCGTCCGCCGTCCGGTCTTATCTAGACCGCCGGCTCACTTGTCTCCGCGCTGTGTGAAGAGAAGCCAAGCCGTGACCCGTCAAGGGCAACATGGGAGATGTCCAGATACTCAGTAAGCCCCGTCAGAGCTCTCCGGGCATTTTCTTTGCACCTGGTCTCATCTCGAGAATATGCAGCTAATGGGACTGAGAATCTCTCAGATAAGCGGTGAACCTCCCCGCACAAAGACCACAGAACGGCCCAATGTCCAAGCCAGCAAAGCCTAACTTGCGGGGGATTTATTCATCTTGCCTCACGTTGCAAATACACACTTCTTGGTGCATCTCTGTTTCCTCTGGAGTCTGGGAACAAAGTCGTCGGAGGATTTATTATGCCTGCTGGAGTTGCGTGCACGGCCGCCATCTTCTGTCTATAAAACCAGCATGCTATCCAGCGGCACTTGGCGGCACTGCAATAAAGGCCGCTGAATAAATAGACGCGCTTGTACATGCAGAAATGCCCAAGAAAAGGTCTGGACAAGTCCATCTAAAAGAAGAACAACAGAGGCAAAGAGAAAGACGCCGTCTGGCATCACCACATCATCGGCCAGTCTAGCTCTTGTTGTGGTGCTTTTATATCAAGGTAGAGCCAGGCTTCAGGCAAATCCCGCCACTTGGACCAGCTTCATACCAAGCGTCTTGACAAATTTCATCTTGCTTTTTTCCAGTTGTGTGTGTGGCACGTGTCGGACACCCCCTAAACAATGCCCAGCAGCCAGCCAGCTTGGAGCACAGAAGTTGGAGGCAAAAGCCGAAACAGCATTCTAGAATCTTCACCACAAAACCAATCTTGTAACACGCGTAACAAGCTAAAAGTCAGGGCACATGACAAGCCACCAAGGACGATCCGTTTCGTTGTTCGTTGTCAGATCATATCATTAGCCTGCCTTTGCTTTGTTAGTCTATAACCGTCGTACAAGCCCTATAATGTAAGAACTCAAAAACATCGGCTGCTTATCAATAATACGCTACAGTGCAGCTACAGCCGATTTCTGCAACGCCGTATCCCTTACTTGAAGACAACGATGCGTCTTAATATCATCAGACGGATTACTTGCAAAAAGAAACGATGCTGCTAAGGCTATACCGCGCCCAATATCAAATCTTACATGATAAAAAGTGCCTCGAGTGACTTTGCAAAAAGACAAGGCGCTCATTCTCAGAGCGACTCATGGAGACACGGGGAATCGAACCCCGGACCTGATCCAAGCTGTGAAGCCAGAAGCTCCAATCATGCTAAGGATCCGTCATACCACTAGACCATGTCCCCTCTGATTTGTTGAGATGGCTGACCCATATCTGCCATCATTAAGCCACGGAGCTATGGAGCCGGTCAAAAACATGGTCAAGTCATACCACATCACCCACCACAAAAAAGAATAACTGAATCTGCAAAAAATACATACAACACTGGGGATTCCCACGTGGTCACCCACCGTAGTACTAGTCCAGCGCTTTGTAGCTTAACTAAGGGAGAGCGGACGGGATCCCGTGTTCTCTACAAGCTGTGGTCGTATGTGCAAGAGGCCAACTTTATACTACACTTTAGGACACACCTGGAGTGAAGGACCTGTAAGTAAAAGAAACAGCCACAAGGACCAAAAAGGAAGGAACATACAACACCGAGGATTCGCATGTGGTCACCCACCATACTACTGGTTCGGCGCTCTGTGGCTTGACTAGGGGGGAGCAGACGGGACCCCGTATTTTCCACAGGCTATGGTCGTATGTGCAGGATAGTCAAATTATTAACATCTATATCAGACACCTCACAAGAGTTTCTTGTCAAATTCGGAAGAACTCCCATTCATGAAGTTTGTTGGCAAAAAAAGAGAGATCAGATAAGAACTTCAACATACAACACTGGGGATTCTCATGTGGTCACCCACCATAATACTAATCCAGCGCTTTGCAGCTTAACTAAGGGAGAGCGGACGGGATCCCGTGCTTTCTACAAGCTATGGTCGTATGTAGAAGTCTGGCTCTGTATTCGAGGCTTTAGAGGTCATGTATTCAAGAGGGGAAAGAACAGTGAAGAGACAAGTAAAAACTGCAGAAGAAAAAGAAAAAGAAACTACCAAAAAACATACAACACTGGGTATTCGCACGTGGTCACCCACCGTACTACTAATCCAGCGCTCTATGGCTTGACTAGGGGGGAGCAGACGGGACCCCGTATTTTCCATAGGCTATGGTCGTATGTGCAAGACCGGTGCTCAAGAATAGTCCATATACGATATACAGGCCAAGTAAAAATGGGTTCTCGGGAAACAACTGTGAATAACAACCACGACAAAAAAAAAGAGACATGACCGGCCGTCTGAAGCAAACCTCAGCGCCGTCAAAAAGAAAATCAGAAAGAATGGAGACACGGGGAATCGAACCCCGGACCTGATCCAAGCTCCGGAGATGCTAAGGATCCGTCATACCACTAGACCATGTCCCCGTAAGGAATTGTTCTATGGAGACGGTGATATCACGATGTATGTGGACTTTTTACGCGGGCAATGTCTCTCGCAAAAGCAAAAAAGGAGAAGATGACAACGCCGATTCAGCATCTGGGAATAAACAAAAAGAACAGACGTCATCCCCCCGCCAGTCTAGCATTTGATAAACAGTTACCAGACAAAAAAACATATTCGGCTCAGATGATGGAGACACGGGGAATCGAACCCCGGACCTGATCCAAGCTCCGGAGATGCTAAGGATCCGTCATACCACTAGACCATGTCCCCTCTCAATTTGTTGAGACGACGGCCTGCTAACAGTCCCTTTACAGTGGCCGGGACCTGGAAGTTGTATGTCTGGAAATCGAATGCCAACATGAAAGGGTTAGTTCTGTACTTTTCTTGTCTAATAGATTGTCTAGTACTTGGAATTGCGTCAATAAGTCACATGGTAGCACAATCTTCGTGGTGTAATGGGCCACTTACAACGTAATTCAACAACTCATCGTCCTTGTCACCAAGTTGGGCATTGAACGGTAGGGTTAGCCACATCGACAACCCTGATGCCTAATACGGTGATGCATCATATATTCATGGGATGACAGATCAAATGGCTGATACAATAAAGTATATATGCAAAACTAACAAGACAACCGTCTTCATCACGTCCCTCTAAATCCCCGAGTCTTATTATCCTTCATTCTGCGCTCCTTGGCCACAGTCTTCCTCCGGCGCATCCACGAACGATTCAAGTCGCCGCGGTTCTCCCAGAACCACGTCTGGAAATCACTCGACTCCTCCGGCTTTCCATCGCCAACAGCAGCAGCAGCACCAGCAGCAGCAGAAGTGGCCTCGGCACGCATAGCACCCCGCTGCGCCATCGGGCTGGCAAGGTTGTCCAGCGCATCCGCCTCGTACTCCTCCTCGTCGTCGTCGTCCTCGTCCGCGTTTTCCTGGTCCTCGTCGCCAGGGAAAAAGCGCCTCATGCGGCTCGGGTGCGCAGTATCCGGCGTGGGGGCCGCGCTACGGAGCCCCCGCGCTTCAAAGTCCTGGCGGGTGAAGGGGGTCATGGGCGGCTGGGCGTGGCGGGCAACCTTGGGGGTTTCCGATTCGGATTCCATGTCGGAGCCGTCGGCGTCGCCGCCACCGAAGAAACTGAAGGGTTCCTCATTGTTGGTGGCAGCGGTGGCTTCGCCCTCGGGCTTCTTTTTGTAGAGAGCCTCTAGGGGATGAACCTTACCGGGGGTCGAGGGAGGAGGGGGGATTTTGATGGTCAGGCTCTTCATGGAGCCGGAGGTGGTTGGCCGCTCGTCGAGTTTTGAGGGGTCGGAGTCGGAGCTAGGGCCAAAGACGATTGTTTCGGAACCATCCGCCATATCAACGTCGGATGTCTCCTTGTCATCTTCGTCTTCGCTCTCGGAGGAATCGTCTTCAGAGGATGAGGAATCATCGTCGGATGAAGACTCCTCGCTACTGGTTGTGTCTTCTGATTCTTGAACAGATTCGCGTGTCGCCGGCTTGACTTCCGGCCTCACCTCCTCCTCCTCCTCGGAATCGCTGCTGCTGTCAGACTCCGACGATGAAGAATCAGACTCAACAGGCTTCTTCGCGACAGGTGCCGGAGCAGGCTTGGGAGCGTCACGCAGGAAAGTAGGGAACTTGACGGCATGCTCGTATTCGTGCGCAACAATCTCGCGATTCGACTTGCCGTCCCTGCTTCTCTTTTTGCTCTTGGCGCCAATCTTGGCCTCGGGCATTGGCTTCCCGACAGGCACAATGGTCTTGACGAGACACTCCTGCTTGTCCGTGTACTTGGAGCGCACCTCTCTCGCCTCCTTGTCCTTTTTGTCTTTTTTCTCCTTCTTCTCCTCGGCTTTGTCGTCGGTTTTGTCGTCCTTCTTGGTCCTGACCTTGGTCTTGGCAGACTTCCTGGCCTGCTCGGCCGTCACAGTCCAGCCGCGCTTGACGTTGCGGTCGTCCTCGAGCACGATGCCGGGCTTGACGTTGCGGTCCTTCTTGCGCTTCTTGGCCACGACAACCTCGGTTCCGTCATAGTCAATGACGATCTTTTTGCGTTTCTTCGCAGACGCCTCGATCTCGGTCTCGGGCTCGGGCACGTAATTCTGCGGCGGCGGGCGCGCCTTGTCGACCTTCATTTTGCTGCCGCGCAGGGTTGCGCCGTTCAGCTTCTTCTTGAGCTTCTCGGCCGCCTCGAGGGGCAAGTCGACGAATCCGTAGGGCCGGTCGGGGAAGGTGTCGAGAGTGTGGAAAGAGACGTTACGGGCTTGAGGTAACACGGCAGACGGAACGACCACGTTCAGCAGATCGGCATCCAGTGGCGAAATGTGCAGACGGACATAGCCCGGGTCGGCTGGCGCAAGATTCGGATCGGCCTTGTCCTTGGACGAGGCGGGCTTGGAGGCGGGAAGGCTCATTCGTGGGGGATGCCGCAAGAAAGAAAAGAAAATTGGCTGTCGGCGAAAAAAAAAAAAGAAAAAAAAAGTCTCTCGGTAGCGGTAAAGAAGCCTGGGCGTAGCGCTGTGGGGTAAATGAGAATTTGCTGGATGTTGAAAATCTCGAGGTTTGTTGTTTGTTGGAGATCAGCCAGGCGCACATGCATACACAAACATGCACACAGACAAACAAACACAGGCTTTTTCTCTTTCTTCGATCGCGAGGTTGCGAAAGGGAAACAAAATAAAGAATAAATTTGCGGCCGATCAAAGGTGGAAAGAAATAGTGGGTCGGGGCCAGCCAGCAGGTGCCAGGATGGGAGGTGAGGCGTGCAAACTGGTCCACTTTGACACCCGCTTGCTTGCAGGTAATGTAAGTACAAGTACTGAAGTACATCCAACATCACTCCCTTCGTGGTTGACTCTAAAGCCTGAGACTGAGACAAGCTGATAGACTTTACGGCTTTGCCAGCAATATACTCAAGATAAATTCAAACAGCACAAACAATAACAAACAATAACAAACAATAACAAACACGCTGCAATTGTAGGGATACCAAAACGTAGACATAAAAGTATACAGCCTGGTAGAATTCCACAACAGCAAAGGATATCTTGCGAAACAGCACAAAGAACCGCCAACGACCAAGACAAAGACAAAGAAACAAGAAACAAGAAGGATCCTCCCTCGCTATATCACACACGTATACATTCGCACCCACACTCTCTCTCCAACACCCTCCTAACTTACACAACAAAACACTCCAGGTCTCCCGACCACATGGCGTGAAGCCAGGTCGGCTCGTCGCCAGTCCGCGAGACAAGGCCATCGTCCTGGAACCTCCACGTCTTTCTGAGCGTGTCAATGGCCGTCAGGATATAGCCCCACGGCACAATACTCCAGATATCCATGAGCCGGTCCAGAATCCAGCGCCGCCGCTCCCCGTCCTGGCTCTCAGCACCGGCCATGAAGAGCGCCCAGACGGCGCCCTTGAAGTGCACGTCGTCCTTGCCAACCTCGGCCATGTTGGAGAAGATCTCGGTCACGAGGTCCTCGGCACACACGGCGACGGCGTCGCGGACCATGGGCACTGCGCGGATGACGTACAGGCAGATGGCAGCTCGGTGGGATGCGGCCACGCGTTCCCGGCTGGGGCCGTCGTTGAACATGGCTACGCTTGGTAGGCTGGCCACCCACTGGCGCAGATCATAGTTCTGGGCTCTGCCAATGAGGCGAGTGGCTTCGGCAATGGTCTCGGCCTTGTCGCGAGAGTGCATGTGGTTGGCAAGCTGCGAGGCGGCAGGGATGATCTCTAGCATAAAGGGCGGACAGCAAAGATAGCTGTCTGACTGTGTTCTAGAGAGGGCAGGGAGAAGCTCCATGATGTGGGTTCCGACGTTGACACAGCGGGCTGTTGACATGAGAGTTGAGCCGAGGATATGGTAACTAGACGCCGACTGGGTTAGTATGGGTCAGGGTGGTACACAAGACAGGTGGGTAGGTGGGTGACAGCAAAAAGGCACTGCTGCACTGGACACTGGAAATTCTTACATGACAAAGTTGGCCACCACATTATCCGAGATCTGCTTGCTGATGTACCACTGATTTTCAGTATTCCCAGACCGTGCCAGACTAGCCAGCAGCTTGCTTCCCCCCTGAAGGTGCGAGCGCCAGCCGCCGGTGCCGAAATCGATGAGTTCAATGTTTACAAAAAGGTAGGCTGCCATTATGGCAAGCTCTCGGCTGCCGTTCTCGCTGTTGGCGACGACGGCGCGCATGTGCATAATGGCGCGCTGCTTGGCTGCCAGGCCGTCCATGAAGGCTCGCCGGGCTTCGGGGTGATTGAAGCGGATGGCAGCAAAGTGGTCCCCAATGCCACCGTGGAGGGGAAGGCTGGTTAAGGGTGGTTGGTACAGATTGGAGATGTGCATTGCGGAAGTGGCAATCAAAAGGTTCGTGAGAACAGGGTGCTCCATAGCAATGGGGATGATGTCACGAAAGGGGTTGACACTGAGGGCATCATGTGCAACCATGTCCTTGGTGACACGATGGACTATGGGGGGGTGAGGTCAGTTGATGAGGGATGTGAAGGAGGAGGAGGGGGGATGTGAAGAATCGGAGGAGGGGGTATGAAGAGTTGGAGGAGAGGGGGATATCAAGAATTGGAGGAGAAGAGGAGAAGAGGACTCAGACGTTGCCATGTCAAGTTGGACAGTGCTCAACCCTGACGTAACACAAAGCCAGCAACATGGACATGCATGCAGTGCATCTCTATGCAGTTCGCTAAAAGGCAGGCTGACTTACAATAATGCAGATATCGTTTTGCTGAATAGGTCTGGTCCTGGAACAGCGGGTCGAGGGAGAGACCGGGACTTGGCGTATATGGTACAAGGAGGCTTCCGGGGGGTTTGACGTCTCGGGGTTTCAAGGCGGGACTATATAGCGAGGTCCTCTCATAGACAGCCGGCGGGGATGCTATAGGCGGCGGGCTCTTCCTGTATGTTGGCAAAGGAGGAGAGGCTATAGATGGCTGGGTGGTGCTTGTGTTTGTGTTCTCGGGCTGTTCAGGTGACCTGGCGTCGAGAGATGCCGTGGAAGAGGGTGAGGAGAAGGGGCTGTTTTCAAAGACAATCTGGTGGAAAGAATGCGAGACGAGATCAACGTCCCGGGTCTTGTTTTTAGGCCTGTATGAGACAGCAGCTGTGGTGGCAGCGGTGGTGGTGGTGGTGGTGATAGTCCCCGTCTCAGCAGCCCGAGCACTGGAGGTAGTTTCACGGGCAGGCGAGGTGGGCGTATTTTTGGAGGCATTCCCCCTTGCATTGCCATTGCTGCTTCCACCAACCCACTGCGTCCACACAAACAGCTTGTCATAGCCAAGACATTCCTGGCCGCCAATGGCGCATTTGTTGCACGTGGGCTGGGATCTGTCGCAGCGGAGCCGACGTCTACGGCAGTTGTGGCAGGCTTTAGTGGATGAGTCTCGGCCCCGCGCAGGGAGTCTTGTGGACATTGAAGACGGAGCAGCTGCTCGGGGAACAGGCGGCGGGAGTGAGCGGAGGGAGTAGACGGACGGACTGAGGAAAAAGAAGCCAGGCGGGAAGGGAGGGGGCACTCTTGAATAGTTACGGCGGACAACTACCAAGGGCAGGTCAGAGTACAGGCACAAACACACACGGCAAGGCAAGGGAAGGCAAGGCAGCAAGCCCAAGTAACTATAGGACGAAGAGAGTGAAAAGCCACAGCCTGGTCTGGTGTATGTATGTAGTACAGAGGTATGGAGTACCACAAAGGACGGGGTGCAGACAGATCCCGTGACTCGAGGCTTCTATGGAGAACAAGAACAGGTGTTGTTGAGAGAGAGACGGGAAGGCAGATGGGAGGGCTTTGTAGTGAGTGAGTTGGTGATGGGATTAAGAAAGGCGTGTGTGTGTGTAGATATGCGAGTATGGTATGTATGAGGCAACAACAAGCATGTGAGTGGAGTGGCGGTGGAGAGTAGTGATATATTAAAGCAGAGTGTGGGGATTAACAGAGGACGGAGGCGGGACGGAGACAGGACCGGCACAGCGTCTGTCTGCCAGCCAAATTCCGAAGAAGAAGAAGAAAAAGGCAAAGGCCAAGTCCCGGCAAGCCCTTTTGTTGTTGTTGGTTTTGTTGAGCGAGGCGGACGGACTGGACTGGGGGGCGCACGTCAGTCAGACCGGAGGAATAGCGGGCTGCAGAAGGGAAAAGAAGGCAAAAAGAGCGAATAAAGCGAATAATAAAAGCCCCCCCGTCCGAGAAATAAACAAGGTGGGTCGAGGATGGCCGATGGATGGCGACTCAAGATGCCATCGCCATGGGATGGGATGGGGTTGATGTGATGGGTTGATGATCTGCAGGGCGAATAGAGAGAGGGTGTAGCGAGCACAGTGCAGAGGGGGCGAAGCTGTGAGAACAAAAGGGAAGAGAATCGAGGAAAATGGCGAGACACATAGTGTCGAGGACAACAGGACGGCACAGTGCTGTGCTATAGTGCAGTGCAGTGCAGTGCGTGCCCTTAAACTTGATGCATTGATTTGGAATGGAAGGGGAGAATTTCGACGGTGAGAAGCACAGAAAAGAACAATTTTAAGGTGTAGTCTATCAAGTGGATTAATTCCTGCTATTTACTTATTTTTGGCCCTTTGTTTTCACCAGCCAGGCTGCCAGGCTGCCTTCCTTGTCAATGCTGTCGCTAACCCTACCACCAACCCTGTCAACCCACAAAACACTTAATTCTTCTAAAATACCTGCTGCTTACCAAAGCATTCTCTAGAAGACTAGCTAAGCCTAAGTGTTACACCACTAACTGTACAACTACTTTTAATGCATGAATACGATCTGGCACACGACCTCCGAACCGAGGCAGTCTTATCACAACTGCTATTATCTGAGATGTTTTCTTTTTATTTTTTTTATTTTTTCCCTTTCTTCAATGCTACTTGACGCCAACACCAACCGAATCATGCAAAAACAACCAAAGAGCCGAAGCCCCCCCATCATCAAAGGCTTTTTGCGTCTAAAAATACCGAGTCCTCCTCCCTAGTGGCCGTTAAGACAGCCAGTCACGATCGGGTCTCTTCTGTTCCTCATCCTGCCTCTTCCTTGTAACAAATCCACATGCTGCAGATCGAATCTAATCGATGTCTCGTCTCTTCGT
The DNA here is from genome assembly GCA_038407185.1 of Chalaropsis ovoidea. NCBI lineage: Eukaryota > Fungi > Ascomycota > Sordariomycetes > Microascales > Ceratocystidaceae > Chalaropsis > Chalaropsis ovoidea. Next base: position 67,437 of record JAXHKQ010000005.1, read on the forward strand.
CCCTCTTCCTGCCCTTCCTCCTGCCCTCCGCCAGGTATCTATATTTTCCCGCGGAAACCCACTACGTTGCATTCTAGCTAGAAAGATAGAAGAACAAAAAGACCTAGAACAACAACAAAAAAAGGGCAATGTTAGGTGTCTACTACTACTTTGATATGTATCAACTAATAGTAGGTCTTCTTAGGCAATGATGTTTTCTAATTATTACTATTCTTCCTATACTAAAATTGCTAGGTCTTTAAAGAATGTAATAGAGATAACTATATTACTTTCTATAGGCCTAAATAGGGCCTAAAGTAGAAGTAGATGAAACTCTAGCTATAGTAGACTTCTAGTTACTATATACAATGCTAGAGGGTTCGTAGTATTACTAGGATTTAGTTTAATAGTAATTGTCTAGTTATAGATAAGTGTAAGCCCTAGAGTAGTAAATATAGTATATATTACTATTACTCCTAGCTAGGATAGTACTAGCCTTTCAATCTACTTCTTAATCACTATCTTATATTAGGTATAGATAAGGTTAATAAGGATAATAATCTTTATCTTATAATTTAAGGTAGAAAACTACTACCTTATTTTTATATATAATAATAGAAAACTTTATAAGAATCTAGACTTAATAACTAAAGTAGGCTAAGGTAAAGATCTAGAGTAAGTGTATAATAGAATACTAGAAGAGTCTACCTTATATCTATCTCTACTAGGTTATTTATAGGTTATACTACCTAGAGAATACTACTAAGTAATACCTATCTCTATATAGTAAAGCGAAAAGCTAACCTCTTAGAATAAGGTACTATAACTATATTTATAGGCTATAAATAGGATAGTAATAATTATAAGCTATAAATCTTTATAGTAGTAAAGGTGAAACCTATAGCCTTATACTTTATACTCCTAGGAGAAACTCTTATAATTGTCTAGAGAGACATCTATAGAGTAAGTTAGTAATTATAAAAGGAGAATCAGAGCTATTATTTATACCTTATATAATAAGTTCACTTTTAGTAGCTACTTTAAATGCCTTAAAGACCTGTTTTATACTAGTGAATTTAATTACAAATTCATCTTTATCTAATAGGATTGTATCTAGTATAGCTATTAAGGTAAGTAATATACTCTAGGAGGAGTATATATGTTTTTGTAGGTAAGAAAGAGAGAAAAAGAGTAGAGTGATAGAGACAATTCTATAGGGAATATTACTATAAGTAATAAAGCTTAGCTTAATTATAAAAGAAAAAGAGAAAAGAAGTTAGATAATATTAGATGTTAACTACTTTAGGACAAGTAAATCTTACTTAATTGACTAGAAAAGAGAAACTAAAAAGAGGAGAGAACTTTTCTCTAATAGATTATATAAAGATAAAAAGAGGAAACAAATTATAGAGTCGTTACTATAGAGTCATATAATTGTATGACCTATTACTTTACTATAATATTATATTACTATAATAACCTATATACTACTATTTTATAACTACTTCCTTAATATATATAGACTGACTAGAGTATTAACTAAGATTCTACTATACAAAAATATCTAACTTTTAGACTTAACTTCTTTTAAATCTTTTACTAGAGTAATTTAGTGTCTAAACTATAAGGTCCTCTATAAGGCGTCTCTAAAGCACTCTCTAAAAGGTATATATTATAGTATATATTATAGTATATATTATAGTGTATACTATAATACCTATCTTATAGAGTATCTTATAGAGTACCTTATAGAAGACCTTATAGTTTATAGTTTATAGAATCTTAGTTAATATTTATAATTATCTTCTCTCTTTCCTTCTCTAACCTCTTCTATTTCCTTTTAGTAATATCTTCTCCTTATTCTCTATAATTCTATTTGTCCTAGTAAGAGCTTTATTATATACTACTATATATACTATATACATTATAGTAGTATCTTTGTTACTAGAGGCTAGTAAGTAATGTCTTTATATAGTTAAGGTGCTAGATTACTCTACTAAAAAAGAGGCCCTAAAAAAGATTAAAAGAAGTCTAAGTTTTTAGTCAAGTCTCAAAGTTAGAAATTTTTGTGTAGTAGAACCTTGGTTAATACCCTAGTCGGTCTACACGTATCAAAGGGGCGGTTGACGCCTAACATTGCCCTAAAAAAACATAAAGAAAAGTCTGCACGAGCCCTAGCCTGCCCTGCAGAAAGAAAAGCCAAGACTCTACGGAGTGGGGCACGCTTCTAACGGGGCCGAAGAACAGCAAAACCAGGCGAGAGAGAAAAAAAAAGCTTTTTTCCTCCTTCCCCAAACATGCATGAAGAAATCGCTGGAAGCTAAATGACAGCTAATAGCGCGGCCCGATCCACAACAAGCAACAAGCAGATCATCACAACCGCGTAATTGGTGTAGTGGTAACATTAATCGTTGCCATCCAAAGCAATGATTTCGATTAGCCCTGGGTTCGATTCCCAGATTACGCATTTCCTTTTGCCGATTGTTTGTTGTTATTGACTTAATTTTTTTCTGTTTTCTTCTTCTCTTTCCTCTTAATTGTCTATTCTTTTTTTTTTCTTTTTTTCGGGGCCAGAACAAACATCAGACACACTAAATTTGATGCCATGCTAGCTCGTCCACTATGTTATGCATGATCATGAACAAGGTCTTTGTTTGGGAATAACATAGAAGAAGTACTGGATTCCTACCCGCCTCCCGCCGTGTCCTACAGTCATATCCTCCAATACTGGCAGTCTTCCTCAACAACTGGGGCGGTTGGTTTAGGGGTATAACGTTTGCTTCGCATCTTCAGCGGATCTGCGAAAGGTCACGGGTTCGATTCCCGTACTGTCCAGTTTCTTTTTTAGCTCCATAACGGAACTACCTACATGCTTCTTTTTTGCTCTTCTTGTCCCTCTTCCTCTTTCTCGTCCCCTCCTCATTCTGCGCCAACCAAAAATATCAAACCGGCATCTTTAACCTGCTGTTCAAACTCTTGCACCATCGGCCCGCCCACCACCCACCGCCGATCATGAACAAATTATCCCGCTGCAGGAAAAATAGAGACAAGAGGAAGATCATACATACACAGCAAGGCAACCTCATGCAGGCCGGCCGGGCTTCATACTAAATTAGCCTGAATGGAGATTTGCCGGCTGGCCTGAAGTATTGATACAGTCAGTGTATTAAGAAGCACTGAATAAAAAAGAAGTGATCCAAGTATCATCAAAAAGTAACATACAACACTGGGGATTCCCACGTGGTCACCCACAGTAGTACTAGTCCAGCGCTTTGTAGCTTAACTAAGGGAGAGCAGACGGGATCCCGTGTTCTCTACAAGCTATGGTCGTATGTGGTGGAGATGCAATATAGCAGGAGCTATAAGGGCTGAGAAAGCAAAAAGAGCAGTTGCAAAAAGAGGTTTCAAAAAGATAACATACAACACCAAGGATTCGCATGTGGTCACCCACCATACTACTGGTTTGGCGCTCTGTGGCTTGACTAGGGGGGAGCAGACGGGACCCCGTATTTTCCACAGGCTGTGGTCGTATGTGCAAGTGAGTGCCAATATCTTGGGTTATAACAGACAATAGACAGTGGCCAGTGACCATAAAAAGGGAACAAAAATGATACATACAGCACCGAGAATTCCCACGTGGTCACCCACCGTAGTACTACTTCGGCGCTTTGTAGCTTAACTCAGGGAGAGCGGACGGGATCCCGTGCTTTCTACAAGCTATGGCCGTATGTGATATGCTGGACTGATATGAGGCTCTATAACATAGAACAGGCCTGCCCTAGAGATCAAAAAAGAGACATACAACACTGGGGATTCGCACGTGGTCACCCACCGTACTACTGGTCCAGCGCTCTGTAGCTTAACTATGGGAGAGCAGACGGGATCCCGTGTTCTCTACAGGCTATGGTCGTATGTGATAGTCCACCGCTGCACCAGCACCTATAGCCCCAAGAATCCGCTCAATGCCGATCCGTCCTCAAGTACAGCGACCCGTCCTCAGCATGTGAATCCCGCCTGACCTCCACAGTCTGGCGCTGGCACGACACACTCTTGGATTTCTGCAACGCCAGCGGCAGCGGGTGCAGCGCCGCCGGCGTCAGCGGCATCGCCGGCGACTGTCGCGGCGAGTAGCTATGCTCGCTCAGCGTGCCATGCGAGAACGACGGGCTCGACTGCAGCGAGCCGACGCCCGGCTCCATGTGCATCTGCGCCTGGCCCGCGCCGGCCGTGCGGTAGACGAAATCGCCCGGCACCTCGACCGGCGACGGCGTGCCAAGATAAAGCGGCGGCACTGTCATTGGTGCCGCACTGGCGGGGCGCGGCGACATGGGCGCGGGGCGTGGGTAGCTGGCCACCTTGCCGCGGGCGATGGTCGCCTGGGCCGCGGCGTCCGACAGGTCTCTGGGGTTGACCGTGCGCAGGCGGCCGTTCTCAAACATGGCCTGCAGCACGCCGGCGTCGAGCAGCTCGGCCTTCTTCATGAAGCGCCGCACCATTTCCTTGCCGGCCGCCTTGAGCTGGCTGCGCACGAAGCCCATCAGCGTTATGTTGCACCGGATCTCAATGTCTTCGCGCAGATAGAGCCCGTTGCGGGGGGCGCCCAGTGTCAGGAGGCCGAGCTCGGCAGGCTCCGGGTGCTCGCCGGGTTCGTTGCCGGCGATGCGGTATGTGTTGCGGAGGTCAATGCCCACGGGGGCGTAGATGTGAGTCTGGAGACCCCATGGCGTGTCGTGGAAGCAGCCTTTGAAGCAGATTTTGCCAGACCCGAGGGACCCTAGACCGGGGACGTATTGGATGCGCTCCGTTATCTCATACCAGGTGGAGTAAAATTCATCGGCAGCGGCATCGCGTGGCGCCGGAATGGCCGTATGCGAGAGAACAAGCGGGTTGAGAGTGATGACTTCCGAGTGTGCGTGTAGGATGTCAAGCGCCAGTTGACGCGGGACAAAGATGGGAATAGGCGTGATGATGGTGAGATTATCTTTGCGTTGCATGAGTCTGGACATGGCGAGATGCACTGGGCTTTATTTACTTGGCGTGCAAAAGGGAGAAAAGAACAAGGCCAAGGGTGCCAGGAGCTTGTAGATGACTGCCACTTTCTTTATTTCGATATATCAGGCAGTATTATCGTACGTGAAGAGGGGGGCGAGGCGTAAAACAAGTGAGTGGCAACAACGGAAAAGAGAAGATAAGAGCCAAACCATCACAAAAGTACCCAAGAAAACAAGCCACGATATAGAAAGCTCAAGACGCTAGAGACAAACAAGACTGTCGAGTCGGACCTTGTGTGACGTCATGTGACGACGCAATACCGAATACTCGAAGAACAGAACGAGTCGATATGACACAAAAGCCACGAGTTCCAGCAATGAGAACGAGAAAAATCAGGCCCAGATGCCCAAACATGCACGCGAGTGGAAGTGCATTGGCTGTATTGCTGTGGTACCACTGCAGCGCGGCATAAGTAGGCCACACAGACTGTAACCTCGAGTAGCAGAAGAAGACCCTTGGATGGCTTGAGACAACCATCCAGTTAAACAAAGCAAGGAATGCCCCGGCGGAGTCCGTCAGTGGTAGGACCAAGTAATCACATTACACGTTGGGTGAGAGCAGGTCATATTTGACGCACAGTTCGACCTGTTGGTTGGTTCGTTGTTAGTAATCACACATGTCATGTAGCTTCCCAGAAATCCGGGCCCTCCAGATCTGCATAAACTTACATCATCGACGCTTGCCTGCAGGAAGCGCCGCGTTTCCAGCCCAACCCACATCAGCAGCACTGAAAAATCGCCCTGTTTGGCCATTTCCGCTCCGCTGTTCGCCGAGACTTGCCGGAGAATGGGCAGCGCGCTGCTTAGCAGGTCGAGGTCCGGGTTGAGTGTACGCCCGATGCCCTCCAGCAGGAGAATGCTGATGACGACATTTACAAAGTCGCCTTCCATGCGCACATGGTGCTCGCGGACCATGCTTAGCACATCCTGCAGGATATCGCCGATCTTGACACTGCCGAGGGCCAGCGTGCGGCTCTTGACACTATTAACAAGGCGCTGCATCTTCAAGGCAAAGTATTCTTGGCCGATCACGGCATCGGGCTGGCGACACCGCTCACACATGAGTTCACCGGCTCGGTAGCCAGAGAATTCGGCAATGGCCCGGAACAGGTCCAGGAAGTTTTGGCGATTGACAGCGTTGAGCTCTGTCACGAGACCAGTATCGATGAAGATGAGCTGGGCATGATGTCCTTCCCGCTCAATCTTTGCCAACTCCTGTGTCCACCCTTCGCGGTCCTTGGTAGCAGCAAAGGGCCGCAGCCGCGCGAGGATTTTCTCCGTCTCGGTATCAGGCCACTCCTGGTCTGAGCCCCCGGACTTGTTCCATTTAGACAGCCCAATGTCCGGTTCTCCAGCCGGGTAAAAGCGCACCATGATGTTTCCTGGGTGCAAGTCTGCATGGACAAAGTTGTCCAGCAAGAGCATGCGAAGGAATGCATCTAGACCTTCGTTGGCAATATCTTGCTGGAACACGCCGCCGCCAAGTTCCAGAAAGTCTGCCAGGGGAATGCCCTGTGCAAACTCCTCGATGAGCATTTTCTTGGTGGTAAACTGCGGGTAGGCATGGGGGAATGATACAGTTGTGCGGTCTTTAAAATTGTAGCGAAAGCGTGCCAGGTTTGTAGCCTCTATTCTGAGATCCAGCTGCAGATGCATCATCTCGCCGAACTGAGCAACTTCATCGGGCAAAGAAAGCCACTCAATGCTAGGGATGGCATTGAGAAGGCGGGCAAAAAAGGACATGATGCGCAAGTCTCTCCGAATAGTCCGGTCAATACCCGGGTGCACAACCTTGACTGCGACGTATGACGACGGAACGCCCTTTGGCGAGCTCTTGAGGATGGTGTCAATGTTGCGAAGAACGGTTTCTCGCAACAGCTGAAAGGCACTGGCAGGACCCTTGGCTTCGGGGACTGTCAGCCCAGGGCGGAGTTTGGCCTTGTACACCTGGGCGATGGCCCCAACGCCCATGGGCATAGGGTCAAACTCTTCAAAGATTTGATCAAATGGCAGGCCATGGAAGGCCTCGGAGATGATACGTTTAGTTTTGGAAAGGCTGTGAGCCGGAGCATTGGAGTGCAGCTTGGACATTATATTGCACATTTCATCTGGAAAGATGTCGGAGCGAGAGGCTGCCCATTGGCCCAGCTATTGTGTGACAAACGGTGTTAGTTGTAGCCTCGAGCAGAAGAGATGGAATCACGACGCTTCACCCACCTTGATGAATGTTGGCCCAGCCCACTCCATGGCCTGCACCAGAAAGCCGTACCACCACAAAGTGCCGCTTCTTTCGTTATCATACTCCGGCACGCGAGAGCCGACCCAGATAGCCGGAACACAGACTATCACCGGCACAAAGATGCCAAAGAGCTGTACGAAGCGCACACACGTACAGAGCGGCTCCCAAATCCACGTGTCGAGAAAGTAAATAACCTTGCATTTGAGCCGCGTGAGGCCGCTCGTGACCTCGGGAAGCCTTTTCTGCAGCTCCTCCTGCGACGAGGCCAGCATCAGGGTCTCGGTGGGCGTGCGGTCGTGGTTGTTGCCGGGATCTTCCAGGTCGGAGCCGTCCAGGTCGGAGCCGCCCAGGCCGAGCGCCAGACCACCTGCCGCCGCTGCTGCTCCGGCACCAGCTTTGAGGTATCTGAGCTGACTCGTTCTGTGGTATCGCTGATGAGGTCCTCCCGATAGGCCTGCAAGGCTGTGGAGGCGCTGCGTTTGAATCCGTGCAGACTGCTGCAGTCGCGGCAGTGTTCCGAGCGGCGATGGCGACAGGGAAGGAGCTTTCCAGCGCAGCCGCCCGGAATGGCGCGCGCATCGGACAATCAGGCTCATGATGGCTGATGTGGTGACAAATAATGGCAAAGATACATGACGTTGCTATTGGGAAGAGGAGAGGAGGAAAAAAAACGAAGGAGCAAATTAGTTGGAGGTCAATTTTTGGCTGGCGGCCGTTTGAAATGCAGAAAGGCAGTTTCCGCAGTTGAAAAGCCAAAATCAGCAATTGCAATTGGAATTGCAACCATCACCGTATGCGGTGAGCTGAATAGTACAAAGGGCGAGACACGATAAATTGGTGATAAAATAAGAGGCCGAGGCCGCCCTTGGGTTCTCTCTAGCAGCGAGAAGCGAGGCTCTATTTACAAACTTTTTTTACGTGCCAAACCAGCCGCAATAGCAGCATTCTTCATAGCTGGTTGTCTTGACTTGATGTCTTTAAGCCCGGCTTGGTGACGTTCTATTTACCAGCCAAGATACTTTTGCCCTATCCTCCCTCCCGCTGTCGGCTAATACTCGGATATACCCGGAATATTGTGCCAAAGTTCAGCTTTAGTAGAGAAAAATCAGGTGCGAAGAAAACGTCGCGATTGCCATGTGAAATGGGCGAAGCGACCAATGAGCGAGGCGGAAAATAAAAATATAAAAATATAAAAATATAATCATCGTCATTGCCCTTTCATGCTTATCTCTTTATTTGAACTTTCCGCCTTTATTCCCTCTTTTTCTTCACCGCTTTATTTGCATCTCCTTTCACATATTCTTCACAATGGGCTGGTTTTGGGCTGATGCTACCCCGGCCGCGTCTTCTGCTTCGGCGGCTGTATGCCCGGTGAAGCACTCTCCGTCTTCCACGGCCCCCGGTGCCGACGGCGCGGCAGCCTGCCCCGTCAAGCACAAGGCTGATGCCGGTGCTGCCCCTCCGGTAGGCTGGCTCTAATCCGACTGTCTCATTTGTGTGCACGCCCGCTAACAGATTGTCTAGGCCGCCTGTCCCATGCACAACAAAACTGTTAACGTGCTAACCGGCAAGTCTTACGGCTCTGCTTCCGCTACCTCGCCCCCGGCTCCCGCGCCCACCCCCGCCGGCGCCAAGCCTGCCGAGTCCTCTTCTCCCGCCCCCGCATCTCAGGGTGGCTTCCTCTCGCAAATCAACCCGCTCAACTACATGTTCCGCGAGATCTCGCAGGAGCGCGCGCCCAACCAAGTCATCGACCTTCCTACCGAGCGTGAAGGCTCATCGATTCCGCGCGGCGACGGCAGCGATAACTGGGAGTACCCTTCACCCCAGCAAATGTACAATGCCCTGCTGCGCAAGGGCTACAAGGACACCGACGCGACAGCCATTGAGCAGATGGTTGCCGTGCACAACTTCCTCAACGAGGGCGCCTGGGACGAGATCCTGGGCTGGGAGGCCCGCTTTGCCGGCGGCCTGTTCCGCGGCTGGCAGATTTGCCGACGTGGAGAGGAGAGAGCGGCCGAGTGTGCCAGCGAGGTCCCTGGAGTTGATCAACATACCCCCACCCTGATCCGGTTCCAGGGCCGGCCGGGCGAGAAGACGCCCAAGGCGACTATCGTGAACTGGCTGGGTGCAATTTTCCCCGACACCTTTGAGTAAGTCCTATCCGTGTACAGCCCTGGGGAGGTTCCCTCTTCATTCTAACCCGCGCTAACATGTACGTTCTCACGCTATAGTGCCCAGCCGCCCTTTGACCGCCACGACTGGTACGTCACGCGCAAAGTTGACGGCGAGGAGAAGGAGATCCGTTACGTCATCGACTACTACTCGGGTCCTCCTGAGCCTACCGGCGAGCCCGTATTCTTCCTCGACGTCCGACCGGCCATGACCCCCAGCGGCGCTGCCGAGCGCCTGATCCGGTGGGGCACAGATACTTGGTGGAAGGCTAGCGGCGGCGAGACCAGACTGGCCAGCGCCATTGCCCGTGCCCGCGAGGTCAACCAAGCAGCAGAGAAGTAGAGCGCAGGCGGACGGGCGATTGGACGGTGTGTTTGTACGATTATGGTGGAAAATGCTTCATGTTCCTGTCTTTGTTTCGGACGCATGTTGGAGTTTGATGTTTTACGGTCATTTAACGTTGTGTTAATATTACATTCCCTTCTTCTAGGTTGCTATTATTTCTTTGTGAGCACAATGCGATTGTTGGTTCCAGACCAACCATGCCCAGCACATCTGGCCCATTAATATGAACAACACTCATGAGAGCTTCTTGGACAGCGCAGTGACTTGGTCTTTGAGGGCAGCGCTCTCCCGGGGAGAATTCTTCAATACTTTTTGCAGCAGATGGTCGACCTGGCTCTGCGGCGTGGTGGGCGGCGACCCCTGGGCCGTCTGGATGCGGGAGATCTGGAACGACAGGAAGAACTTGGGCACTTTGATATTCAGCGGGCCGCCCACCGAGCGGATGCCGGCCTCGGTGGCCACATAGACGTTTGCCATCTCCTGGAACTTGGCCAGGTCCGTGGAGGCCAGGTCATCCTCGGTGGCGAAGGTGGCCAAGGCAAAGGCCAGCGGCGTCTGCGAGTCCTTGCTGAAGTCGATGGACGAGAACCTTGTGCTGCCGTCAATCGTGTCCGGCACGCCTGAAATCGTCGTCTTGGTGGTGTCGCACGTCACAATGTCGGCGAGAGAGTTGGCGGCGTCCGTCACTTCGCCGGGCAGGGCCGTGTTTCCGATGACGAAGCATGGCTCGGCGCGGGGGGCTATCGTCGGAGCTGGCGGGGGACTGTTAGCATTGCATACGGTGGGGATTGGTACAGGGCGGATGCTTACCGGCCTGGACAGCCAGGGAACTGACAAGCAGAAAGATAAATGAGTGCATATTAGATTAGATATATGATATGAGAGATTGGGTGAGTGAGTGAATGATGTAAATGAATGCAATTAGCAGCTCTGCAGAAGACGAGCAAGAGAAAGATGAATAGCAGCACAAGACCAGACAAAGAGTGATGAGTATAATTCTTCCGCTCTACTTTCTACTCACGGCTGCCGTCTTGTCACTACTTATACCTATTTTCCACTGGCTTACAAAAAGCAGCATCATGATGCCTCGCTAGCAAGATTTCACCTTCATACGCGAGCAGTTACAGCGTGAAGATCATCGGCACAACTTCATACATTGATCAGAAAAAATGACCCCTCAGAGATTTGTGTGAGAAAGTAAAACGACCTACAATTTACGCGCTGATATCCACACAGTGATTGTCGTGATGGCTACAGGCTTCAGGATGTGAAGTTGGATGCATCTTAGGGTTACCGATACCCAGGGTTACAAATAAAACGAAACAAGCAACACCTTTGTTTCTCTTACTAGTGTCTCGGATACAACACTCGAGGATAATAAGCTTTGAGAGTACAGGGAGCTTGATATTGTGTCATGAAACATGACCCGATACACACACACTGAATCAAACACTGGCGGACGACAAACACGGACTGACGTTGTTCGAGGCTCTAGGGTTAGCAAACATGACATGACATCAACAACACCAACGTCAAGTTATCAAGGGGGCGTGAAGAGCAGCCTTCTGTTGAAATACTATGTAAAAAGAAGCGGAAATAAAGAAAACACCAATGGCATAGATGCCACGCGTAGATCGTGGTACAATAGAAGAGAAAAAAATTGAGAAAAAAAAGTACCAAAGAAAAGAAAAAAGGCATAAAAGTCTATCAGTAGCACCCCCAACCCAGAAGCCAGCTCAAGTAAGCCGGCTTAGAACAGAGCGCAGCTCACGTCACGTGAGTCTGCATCCTTATATCAATGGCTTACCGCTTGTTGTAGTTGATGAAGCGGCTGCCCAGGAACAGAATAATCAAGTTGCTGCCAACAAAGGACATGAAGATGCCCAGGTCTCTCCAGCGGTTGCTGAAGCTAAGATCCAGCGGCTCGTAGAACTGGTCGCCGACGGCGTAGGCGCAGTAGCCGCACAGGCTTGAGTTGGGATCGGCAATGTATCCGGCGCCGCCGTTCGCGAAGAAGTTGGCCATGTACGACTCGCAGTTCTGGCCGTCGGGCGCGTTGAACATGTTGAGCTCGCTGGGAGCGCACTCGACGACCTGGCCGTGCAGCGCCGTGGTGACCATGCCGCCAATGAGGCGCGTGAAGGGGTCCAGCTCGTACATCCAGGAGCTCCAGAAGTCGGGCATCTGCGAGGGCGCAATGGTGACACCGCAGAAGAGGGCCAGGATCATCATGATCAAAGGGTCGAACTGGGCCGAGATGAAGGGCGAGGGGGTCAACGAGCCCAGCATCTGGCCGAGCGTGATGGAGAAGAACTCGGTAATGAGGATCATGAGGAACTGGTAGCCGGCACGGCTGGAGTCGCCGGTAAAGCCAGGCATGTAGTAGAGAGGGATGTAGAAGACGACAGCGCAGATAATGGTGTACGGGATCTCGGCAATGACAATCGACATGGCAAACACAATCGAGTTGTACATCTTGGACGACGCCTCGCGGAAGAACAGCGCACGCTTGATGTGGTACATGACTTCAACCTGCGTGATGATCAGCGCCGGCAGCACCGTGACCTGGAACATGACGAAGACCTGGCTCTGCAGCGACGTGCGCGAGTTGTCCAGGTTCAGGTAAGCAAGACCGGCAACGACACCGACAAAGATGTGGTTGAGGATGCGCGTGACGAGGTAGTTGGGTGAGCGCCAAAAGGAGATGTTCATACGGTTCACCACAACCTTGAGCTGGTGGGCAAAAGGCGAGGCGTACTCCTGGTCAGGGCCCTTGTTGGAACTGGCACTACGGGCAGAGCCGTCGCGCTTCAGGTTAGAAATGGTCTCCTTGACTTCAGCAAACTCGGGGCTGTTGTCCCAGATATCAGCCCAGTCGGTAGGGCCAATGCGCGGGCGAGAACCGGCACCAACAGCCTCCAGCATGAATTCCGCAACGTTGTCAGTCGGGGCAGCGTCAGCGCCGTGAGAGTGCAGGTACTGGCGCAAAACATGGGCATCCTTTCCAATGGGACCAAAGTAGACAGTGCGGCCACCACGCTGCAGCAGCAGAAGACGGTCAAAGTTCTCGAACAGCGAGGCGTTGGGCTGGTGGATAGTGCACAGAATGGCCTGGCCAGCCGCTGCCAGCTTCTTGAGGAAACGCACAATGTTGAAGGCACTCTGGGAATCCAGGCCCGACGTGGGCTCATCCAGGAACAGCAGCAGATCAGGCTTGGCAGCAAGTTCAACACCAATGGTCACACGCTTTCTCTGTTCAACAGTAAGACCAAAGTCTCCAAATCCAATCATGGCATCGGCAATGTGCTCCATTTCCAGAAGAGAGATGATTTCCTCGACGTAAGCGTACTTTTCAGCCTGGGGCGTCTCAAAGGGCTGGCGCAGGTCGGCAGAGAAGCGGAGAGCCTCGCGAACAGTTTGGGTGGGGTCGTGCAGATCGATCTGCTCGGCGTACGAGGTGGACCGCTGGAACTCCAGGCCGGGCTTGGCACCGTCAACCAGAACGTCACCAGTAATCACACCAATGTTCTTGCGAGCAGCCAACACGTCCAGAAGAGTCGTCTTGCCGGCACCAGAAGCACCCATGAGCGCAGTCAGCTCGCCGGGACGCACGTAGCCGAAGATGTTGTCCAGGAGACGGCGGGTGCCCTCGGGAACGGGCACATCGTAGTTGAGGTTCTCCCACGTAAGCACAGCCTCGGATTGGAAGCTCAGCTCGGACGACTGTTCAGCGCTGGGGTCGGCACGCTTGGCCTCGAGCTTTTCCTTCAGAGCGGCATTGAGAGCCTCGCGCTCCTGGTTGGGCTTGTCGAAGACCTTGGCGCCGCCGCCGGGTCCACCGTGGTTGACCATCTCGCCCAGAGTGACGTTGAGGAACAGGAACAGGGCAATCAGAGCCAGCACGATGCCAATGTTGCGCCACAGGTCGCTCTTGGACATGCCAAAGGACGCCTCAATGTAATCAATACCGCTGACCGAAGTCGAGCCAGCCACCGAGCCGGGCAGTGTGCACACCTGGTTCGCAATGTTGCCGTAGCCAGGGCCATTGGGAATCAGGCTGGAGCCAGCGCAGGTCAGGTCAATGCGCATGAACTCGTTGATCATCAGACTGGCAAAGACTAGACCAACAGGATTAATCCAGAAGATCCAGCGCATCCACTTGTGCTGCGTGGGGTAGGCAATCAGGAAGCCGGAGGTGATGATCAGACAGGTGAGAGTCAACACCGTGAACTTCATAGCGTAGTCGAAATCGGGACTCAGGCATCCAACAATTCTAAAGTACAGGGTCATGGCGATACTGGCAATGACAAGCACAAAGTAGAAGACGAAGAAGCCCCCAGCATCACGAGCAAGATGGGTCATGAAGTAGACGATGACGGAGAAGACAAAGATCTGGGTTGCTGAGAAGGCCTGGTCGACGAGAATCTGCGCAATCCACATGGCTGACGGACGGTGGAAGGTGTAGGCTCGGTGTTTAGCCATGATCCCTCGGCCTGTCATGGTACTGGCGAGTTCGGAGAAGGTCTGGAAAGCGATAAACAAAAGCGAGATGAAGATGACACCACCACGGGAGAAGGCATCGGCAGAGGTAGTGCCCAGGTCGTAGTAGAGCGTGCCGAGAACAAAGGCCATGACAATGGCACGGAACCATGAAAAGTACAGAGAGAAGGTGTCCTGGAGCTTGAGAAGGAACTGGCGCTTCATCAGGGCCCAGACCTGGATGTGGAAGCCAGCAGTGTAGACGGAGCGAGAGGGAGACGAGCGCTTGCTTTCGGCGACAGCAACCTGGAAGTCCTGGAACTCGGCAGACTCGGCGTCGAGGTTGCCGACGTACTGTTCCATTTCACGGTTCAAGACTTGCTTGATGTCGGACTTGGAGAAGGCCTCGGCTAGAGTCTCGGGCGAGTGCGGGGCATTCTGCTTGGAGTATCCGGGAGCGTACTCGCGCTCGAACTCGTCGGTGCATCCAGTGACATAGTCGGGGGTGGTCTGGCGGGGGCGGGGAGCGAAACCAAGGCTCTCAAAGTACTCACGAGCCGTCTCGATGGGGCCAAAGTAGGCCTCGCGGCCAGAGTCGATGACGAGCACCTTGTCGAAGACGTTGTAGATGTTCTCAGAGGCTTGGTACAGAGACACAAAGGTTGTGCACTTGTACAGGTTGGTCATGACACGCAGAGACTTGGCAAAGTCAAGGGCGGTGGAGGCATCCAGGCCACGGGTGGAGTTGTCCCACGAGCAGATACAAGCATTGGTGATCATCATCTCGGCGATGGAGACACGCTTACGCTCACCGCCAGAGACACCACGGACATAGGCGTCACCGACAACAGTGTTGCGGGTGTGTTCAATGTTGAACATCTTGAGCAGGGTGGTGACGACGTTGGTCTTGAAGTCGTGCTTGGTCAGGCCAGCAGGCAGCTTTCCGGGGACCTTGGTGTCCAGAGCAAAGTCCAGGGTCTGGCCGACAGTCAGGGTGGCATGGTGAATATCGTCCTCCTGGTTGTAGACGGCCTCGCCACGGTACTGCTGGAACTCTTCGGCAGTGAAGCGGCCGTAGCGTACATCACCCTCGACGCCGGAGAAGCCTCCGCGCTGGTTGGCAATGGTCTTGAGGAAGGAGGAGCAGCCGGAACCGGGACGGCCCAGAACCAGAACCATCTCGCCGGGCTTGCAGACACCGCTGAAGTTTTCGAGGATATTGGTCTCGGCGGGCTTCTTGGCCAGGCCCAGCATGTTTCTGATGGGAGTGACAATGTCAAGCTGCACGAGCATGGCAATGGGGAAGGTGAAGATGAAGTTGGACGAGCTGGCAACGCCGCGCACGGTCAGGTTGTTCCAGTAGGCGCCAATGTGCTTGGGCTTGATGCCGGCCTGCTCCTCGCGGGCCATGTCGCCGCGGAGAACGCTCTCTAGGTCAAAAAAGCTGTCATCGGCAGAGTCGGGGGCCTTTTCAGGGTCCTCGGGGGTCTGTTTGCTGCGGCTGGCGCGGCTGGCGCGGCTCAGGGACCTGCGGAGCTGGGCGAACTCGGCCTCGGCGCCGTGGACGGACACGCCGCCCTGGGGATTGGGCGGGGCATAGGGACTGGCGTCCACCTCCTCCTGCAGGTGGGTGGGATCGTTCATTGAGTTTGCGGTTGACGAATCAGAGCCCGCGGCTGGTGCTCCCATGATGGGCGGGAGCAGTGATGTGTGTGGCGTTGATGCTGAAGCTGTGCAGACTCGCAAGACGTGGGGGAAGAGGGACTGCAGATGGACGGGATAGCAGCAGCACAGGAAAGTGATAGGGGATAGCAATGGGAGATGGCAATGGAGGGAAGAAGATGTGAATTAAGTAGAGAATAAAGTAGAGGCAAAGAAGAAGCAAAAAAGAAGCAAAAAAGAAGAGAAAGGAAAAGAAGGCAACAGATATTAAGGAAAGAAGGGCACAAAGGATGAGATGAAGTTGAGGTGCACAATATAAAGAGCACTACACATCATCAGACAGCCAGCCGGCGGAGGGGAGCACATCTGATATAAGAATAAGAGAATAGCAGAACAAGAACAGTGAAGAACAGGCACTGAAGCCGCTCCAGAGCCCGCTTGTTCCTGAAACGGGATACTTACACACAACTCCGCTTCAGCCCCCACCGAAAAAAAGAGCCTCTATTTTATTGTTGTGTGTGAATTATTAATGTGGATTGTTTTGTTTTCTCTTTTCTCCGCATTTTCTTTTTTTTTCCTTTTCCTTTTTTCTCTTTTCCCTTTTGTGTCCTGTGGCGCGAACTCCGACTCTCTTGTACCAATGTACCGATTGCATGTGGCGCTCCTCTTTCCTCTTTCCTCTTTGCTGCAAGGCAAATGCTGATGCTAATGCTGATGCCATCATGAGTCGAACTGATTTAACTCCCTTGTTGCTAAATCTAATCCTGCAGCCTATCCCGCTGCTACCTGCCAGTGACCCAGAAACGCCGTGTCAGAGCCGCCATAGACCATGTACCTGTAAGTATCTGCCAGAACTGGTGGGTTTCCTGTACAGCACCAGCACCACGTGACTTGCCCCATCGTCACCTTCCGCCTGCCGCTGCCGCCGCCGCCGCCTCTGATATTTTCCATTTGCTTCTTCTCCTGTGCCCATCACGAACACGGATACGCAAAGCTGACTCCCCAAGTCCGCTGGACCTGCTGTCTGTGGCAGCGGCAAAGTGGCTCATAATGAGCCAGGCAGTGTGCATTAGCAATCAATGCAGAACAGACTTGGCATGGAACCCCATCGTCGTCGTCGTCTTCCTCCTCGCCATCGTCGTGGTGGGCTTGGCTGTCTGTTCCAGCTGACAAACCAGCTTGTTGTGTTCTCTCATTATTGTGCATTACCAACCAATGGAGACAATGGCTTCAACATCGAACAATATAGAGAGACACGGCCAAAACCCCGCTAAGCCCCAAACCCCCCCTTGCCGCCGCTTAATATCAAGTCCGCCGATTGTTGACGCCAGCGTCTAATAAGAGTTGGTGGCGACGGGTTTTTCTCTGCTGTTGCTTCTCGCTCGAGCAGCTCGGCCTTTTCTGTGAGTGACGAAGGGAAGCTGGGTTTCAAGCCAACAAAACCTCATCGTTCAACATAACGAGACGAATCCTACCCCTACATCAGTATGTAGGTACTTGAATAGCAACAAGGTCCCTCGCCTCCTTCTGGCCGGCACGGGTGAGCCACATTGTGACACAGGCCCTTTTTTTTTTTTTTTGCTGAACTATTGTACAGACAAACAAACTAACTGACTTGACAGATGGGGGCGAGACGATATGCAGACGGACACGCACGCACGCACGCACACAGCATAGCCAGTTCATCACACCGCCACCACCCACCACATAGCAGAGCACCAGAAATAAGTTTCTCTTATTCTCCTCGTGCTCGTTCTCGTTCTCGCTCTTAACGCTCTTAACGGCTGTCTCTTCACACATACACCTCTCTTCTCTTCTCTCTGTCCATTAAAACACAGCCGGCAAGAAGTTGTGCCGACTTTGAGCATGTGGCTGGCCACCTTGCAGCAAGCTTTGCATTGAAGAAAGGGAGCTTTGCCTTTCTGATATCCGCTAAACCCGAACCTCAGCTTAAGCTTGGGGCTAGGCCAGGCATAGCTAGGCAAGGTATGCCGGCAAGCTGGCCGACTCGACCAGCTAAGGCTAGCAAGCAGCAAGCCCAAGGCTGATCCGACCCTCAGAAGTTGAAGTTGTTAAAATCTGCAACGTCGGAAAGGTGATGTTCTAGTTCTCTCCCTTCAGTTGCGTTGCAAGGCTGCTGCTGTTACAGTGAAAGGGGAGAGAAGAGGAGCACAGGCCCTTGTCTTTTTGGCGGGTCATCTGTCCGTCCGCGCCGTCTTGGCTTGCTGTATATTTATATGCAGACGGACTTGATGAGGAGAACACAACGAGCTAACCCCCGTGACGAGAAGAAAATAGGGAAGAGGGCAGGGCTTTGACATTGTTGTGTCTGTACGTCCGTAGCCTTGTGTGATGGGCGAGATGGGGGCGGAGAACGGAGTTCCCGTTTCCGTCTTTGGGCTGTCCGTCTCTGAACTGTCCGTCTCTGAACTGTGCGTCCGTATGTCTAGGTAGCTGTCTGTCTGGCTGTCTCCCAGGCTCCATCTACCTCTATCTTGTCATGTCTGTTCCAGCCCAAGGTCAGAGCTCTCTTTTGCTAGTCTCCCGTCTTCCAGTGCAGCCGTCACCAAAAAAGAAAGAAAGGATGGGACAATGCATTACACATTACACATACATGCACTCGGATGCCATGTGCAGAGCTCTGGCCAAGTTCCGTGTGCTTCGTGCTGTGTGCTGCGTGCTGCGTGCTGAGGCGGGCTGGCTCGGCCATTTCAGTTCTGATCTGCCGTGTTTGTGTGCCATACAAAAAGTCTTTGTATCCTCATGTACACAGATGCATACATGCATACATGCAGTCAAAAAGGAAAAAGGAAAAAGGAAAAAGAAAAAAAAAACAAAAACAAAAAAGTGCCGGCGGCCCAAGACGGGGACGGAGCGGACTTCAAAGCTACACCAAACGCCAAGCGAAAGTCAAAGTCAAAGTCAAGTCAAGTCAAAGTCAGACTGGCCGGCCACGCCGAGTGACTGTATACCGTGCATATCTGCGTTATATGCATATATCCATTATGGAAATAAAGGGAGGCTAACCCTTGTCTTATCCTCCAAAGTCCCCCTCTGGCCAAGTCCGCTTGCTTGTTGACAAAGCTTAATCGAGATAAGCGGCAGTTCGGCGTGAAGAAAAAAGAGAAGACGAGTTGAAGGCAAAAAAACAGGACAAGACAGAAACTGGGGCCAAGGGAGTAAAGAGAAGCGCGAAAGACGAGAAGGAAGATGAAGAGGAAGAGGAACAGGAAGAGGAAGCAGAAATCAGGCCCGTTCCATCCCTCGTAAGGGTTAGTCAGAGCCCATCTTGAGCCAAAGTTAAGAAGGACCGCTGTAGATAAAGTAGATAAAAGACTGCTGTATTGTTTGTTTACTTTCTGTAAATGCATATCAAATAAACATCGTGTTGTGTCTGTCACTCACGCTATTCAAGACAATCCTGATTGATTTCTATATGTTTAATTTTTTTCTTTTTTTCGTTTTCTTTTTTTCTATTTTTCTCAAGTCCGCTCACTCAGCAAAGAAAAAAAACAATCCCTCCAAAAAGCCTTTCATTTTATATTCTGGTGATCCCCATTGTTTGCTTCTGCTTCTTCTTCTTCTTCTTTTCCAACTCCTCACTCGCAGGCCTTGAACGCTTTTCTCCTTTTCTTCCTTTATTCCTCATATATTCCCGAACCCGCCCAACCCTCCACTCACCGTCTTGTTTGCTCTTCTTTGCCTGACGTTTCTTGCCTTTCCTCTCTGTCTCTGGATTTTCCATGCTCGATTTATAATCTCACATGCGTATTTATAAGCCGATGTCCTTGTATTCATCCGCCCCCATCTCCAGTATTAAACCGTCCAATTTACCGCGGGTTTTTTTCTGCTCTTTTCCCTTTTGCTGGCATCCCTGCAGCCTCTCGTTAGCCCGATTTGTATGTAGAAGAAGAAACAAAATGGAAAAGAAAAAAGAAATCAGCCTCTCCAAATCTCGGCCCTATTCTCTTTCAAGCCTCGCCGACGTTGCGCTGCGTCCTGCTCGGCCTCCCGCTCAACCCGCGCTTCGCTTTTGTGTTGTCCTAGTTCACTCTGTGCTGTGCTTGTCCTATAACCATCCTGTGGCTGTCCTGTAACCATCCTGTGGCTGTTCCATAGCCGCCCATCAACACACATCTGCCGTGTGCCCCCAACACCCATCTGTGCGATCGTCACAGCCAATGACAACCTCAACTCGTCCCGAGTCACAGCCGCAATACATATGTCTAACACGGCATGTTTTATGCATGTAAAAGGCAAATAAATGTCCCCGATGGAAGGATGTTGCTTCAAACTCTCAATAACAGCTGCTTAGTAACTTGACAGAATGGTCATGATATACTTTAACCCTAACGAACGGCCAATCTACTTAGGTTACGCTCGTCATCCCCATAACCACCATCGTGTTATTCGACAGACGTCCAAATAAGCTTCACAGCCCACGTCCATTGTCACAAGCCGGTTTTAGCTTTCGGATCTTGGGCCGGATCTGCCAAGCACTTTCTCTTTCCACCGAGAGCCTCATGCCTTTGCTTGGAGGGCCCCTTCACCACCACCAGAGCCAGTACCAATATTGTCCGCACACTACCCACCACAGTACATGCACCTGTACCCCCATCAACTTGCCCTGGAACCTGTCAAGAGCCTCCGTTCCAGTCCAATCGTGTGACCCAGAGGCGCTTGTTGGAGTCTTGTCCTTTAAAGTTCCGTGGCCAACTTTAGCCTTCTTTGTGCCATGTTGCTGTTGTCGCCGAACAGTCGCTCGGGGTCCTCTTACAGCCCGAGGTCGTACCTAGTACACAACCAACCCTAATATCCAGCCTGGACAGATGTCATGAATGGAGCACGCATATACTTGCTTTACAAATGCTTGGTCTTTGGTCTGGTCGTTATTTTTCTTCATTGGCATTGACGTGCTATGCACCTACGCTTTGATCGTCATGTTACACACACAACAAGCTTCAACCTCCCCGATCCTCGATCGTCGGAACACTCCGAGACGGGCTAATCAAGAGAGTGACAGCCTGGACTAGTTGGCTGTTCATGTAGATATCGGAATTCGGCTTTCTCTTGATGTCATAGTCTGCATCGAATTGAAGCCAGTAGATACCGAGGAACAATGAACATCCGTGGTCTCCAGCATCTGTGAGAGCACTAGGGCGCCGTATTGTTCCTGAACAAGGCCAGACGGGTCCCGAGAAACCCGAGAACCCCGGATCTGGCCATCGCTCGACAGACCCTTATGCCGGCCTCTTGGTAGTCAGAAACTTGATTGCGACAGAGCTATATGGAGGCAAACAAGCCATATATCCATCAACCAATCACCTGCATCTGGCAAGTACAAGCGCGCCCTTCTCACTCCGATACTGTCTGCTTCGCAAACAGGTACACCTCAATCTGCTCATCGGCAGCCCCAATGTGAGCCACCGAGAACTCCGCTTTCTCGCGGATCTCCCACCCCGCAGTTTTCATCTGATCCCAAAAGACGGTCTCGGAATCATGTCTGAACTTGGTAGACAACAGGACAAGAGGACCCTTACCGGAACCACCCTGCATTCCAACCTCGTGCAGCTTGTCCAAGCCATCAACCAGCGCCGGGATCACGTCCGAGTTGTACGTGCAGTCGCTGATGATGATCAGATCCCAGTTCTGGTTATCGTTGCTAACAAGGGGACCAAACATGCCCTCCTTGCAGTCAAACCAGTCCAGATTCTCATACGCAAGAGACGGCGCCACAAGGCCTTTCATGGCCGTGTTGAACAGCTCAATGTTGCGCTGCGCAACCTCCTCTGCGTCCGACAAATCAGTCAAGACAATATGGTGCTTGCTCGTCTCCCGAACAGACACAGCACCGGCGTCGGCATCTGCGCCCTCAGCTTCCGCGCCCTCGGCTTCCGCCTCGACAGGCACAGGAGCCGCGTGGCGCTGCGCAAGCGCACTAGCCATGGAAATGCCCAGCGTGCCCACGCCACAGCCCAGCTCCAGCACCTTGAGCGCCTCGCCCTGCATGAGGCTCTGCGTCAGTGGCAGGTGCTTGGACGGCAGGGCGTCGCGCGCGGCCAGCTCAAACAGCAGGGCCGCCGTGACCATGCCGCCGTCCCACACGCGGCGCGCAATCGAGTCCTGGATCTCCTCGCTGATGGCCAGGAACACGCGCTTGTCCTGCACGTTGCCCAGGAGCACCTGGCGGTTGGTGTAGAGCTCGGGCTCGGCGCCCGGAAGCGCAGGCGTCGCTACCACCGGCACAATCATGGCTGTCTCCTGCGTCAGCAGCTGCTGCATGTGCATCAGCCCCAGGTTCGGCTCGGCGGGCGAGATGAAAATCTTGGTGACGAAGGAGCCCCTCGCGAGCACCTTGAGCGGCACCTCCAGCTTGCACACTCGCATGCCAGACGTCCATTTGAGCAGAGGCAGCGACGGCTTCTGCAGCTGGTCGTTGACCCAGTACGTCAGGGTCAGGGGCACCGGGGTCTCGGGGCAGAGGTAGGCATCGCCCAGATCGGTAGCAATGGTCAGGGCTAGGCGAAGCACCGTCTTGCCCCGGTCCCGGATGGTGACGGTCGGGGGGCGTACAAGGCGGATGTAATGCATTTCTGAACGAAGCAAATGCAGCGGTAAATGAGGGGTTTCAGGCGGGACTGTCCACGGAAGCTGCTTGATTTTCAGCGCTCGGTTCCGTCGTCTGCTTGGCGGTAGAGGCCGTGAGTTTGGCAGAGACCGAAAATTCTGATTTTGATGTGGCTTAGTCAGCAATTGTAGAAAGGCGGGCTTCTAGATGGCAAGACAAGACCAAAAGATACATGATACATGCGAGCCGTCTTCACTGTAAATTGAAGGGCAAAAAGGCTCCATTACTGCCCTACAATGAATCTCTCGTCCTTGCCTGTATCAAAATCTCAATGTTTGAACTGAAGTATGCACGCCTTTCCCAAGCCCAAGTCCAGCTCTAATGAAGAGCTCATGTTAGATACGCCAGTGAGTGAGTGCCCTGTAATCGCTGTCGGAGGTCGCCGGATAGCGCTTCTTTTCCTGGCCAAACCCACTAAAAGGCAGCCGAGGGGCGCTAAAGCCAAAGCCATGCTTATCTCTGCGGCGGGGGACTGCGCCGGGCGTCTTCTTTCTTCTTATAAACGTGTTGTTGCTGTCACTCACCTCCATCTAAATATCACAGCGGCGCAAATCCAAGTGTTTGATCTCTGGCATATGTCCTCATCTTCCTCCATCGTGCTATAGGTCTGAAAACTGCGGAACAAAACATCTCTATCACTTGCCTCGCAACATGTCTTCAACCACGCCGCCCGCCCCCACTGCAAAGCAGCTCCTCACGTCTCTTCTCGCCGCCATCGAAGACCAAATCATTCCGCTGACCCGCGAAGGCGTCAAGGCCGGCAGCAAGCTGTTCGGCGCCTCCATCCTGTCCAAGGACCTGCAGCCGCTCGTCAGCGCGACCAACAACGAGCGCGTGTCGCCGCTCTTCCACGGCGAGATCCACTGCATCCACCAGTTCTTCACGCAGGCCTACCCCGAGCCGGCGGCGCGGCCAGACCCGGCGGAGTGCTTTTTCCTGGCTACACACGAGCCGTGCTCGCTGTGCCTGAGCGGCATTACGTGGTCCGGCTTCCGCCGCTTCTTCTTCCTGTTCACGTATGAGGATAGCCGGGATTTGTTTTCCATCCCGTATGACATTGACATCCTGGAGAGTGTTTTCCGCGTCAGGGCGCCGGAGGATACAGACGAGTCGTTTGCGCAGCGGCCGCTGTACAACAAGACAAACAAGTTCTTCAAGGCGGAGGCTTTGATGGACTTGGTGGAGCAGCTGGAAGACGAGCAAGACAGGTCTTTCTTCACCAAGGAGATCCAGCGCGTCAAGGCGTACTACAACGACTTGAGTGATACGTATCAGGCAGGAAAGACCTCGGGTGCCGAGACTTCAAGCCATTTCAAATAGGCGAACTGATACCAGATGTGTCGTGCTGGTGAATCATGTATTAGCGGGGAATGGGCTATTGCAGTCAGTCCTGTGTCACACAACAAAGAGATGTACATAGATTGAATATATGTAAACGTACATGTACATATACATTGCTGCTCACAGTGATATAGCCACTCCCAGCGTCACACGTCTCTCTCAACATGGTATTGTAGTGATAAGCTGGAGGGAAAGTGTGATAGTGATGTTACTGCTCCGGTGCTGAGCGTCAGGGTGTCATTTTCTGAGTGCAGGCGTTTAAAAGATAGACATTCTCCTCTCTTGACAGGCTTCATGCATGCAAGCTGCGAACTGGCGGTTGCCATTAGCGGCCTGGTGACCTTACTGAAGTACTTACATATACATGCCATGCCATGCCATGCCGTGCAGACATGCTAGTTGTGACGACATCCAGCTGGTCACCCAAGTCAGTCAGCAACAGGCTCTTTGCACTCGAATACTACGTACAAAGAAAGATACGCTCTTGCGCGTTCGTCATCTTTTTCTCTGCGATTTTCTTTGTCTTTTTGTCTTATTTTCTTATTTTCTTCATATTTCCGGCATGACTTGGATCTCTCCTATCAGAGCGCTGGCTCTAAGCGCCCGGCGGGTTGCGGTTCTCAGTGTAACGCTGGGTTGGTGATGCTGTGTCCATCCCCCGCAAAACTCCGGCCTTGTCAAGCCCTGGACTTCAGTGTGTGTAAGCGCGGCCCTTTTGTTCCCCAGCCAGTTGCGATGACAAACCGGAGGCCCAGAGCAGGTGCATGTGTGTGTGTATGTGCATGTGCATGTACTTGTGCATCTGTGTGCATGTGCTATTTGACATCTCGCTGCATGATGGGTCCAAGTGCCGTAATTCACAGAGAGCCCAGATACAGAACGCGTGCAGCACTCGCTGCCAACTTACACGCAGTGCGCGCGCTGCAAAGCTTGGCTGCCCGTCTGAGCGTTTCAAAATGGCACCGTGAATAGTCAAAGTTACTACATGGTGTGAAACAAGAACCACTTTGCCCATCTTTTCTTCAGGAGGAAGGCGCGCCACATGCAGAGTGGATCGCGGCTTCCTTCTACAGTGCATCCATTTTTAGCATCTTTCTTTTCCTGCAAGCCTGGGGATTGGCCAATAGGAGATGGCCGTCTTGGGAGTACCACCAGAGTAATGCTGTGCAACATTGGCCAACCAACATACGTGTGTATGTATGTACTTCCATGTACAACACATCTGCTGCACCTTGCTGCAACCTTGCTTCAACTCCCAGATTTCACTTCAGCTCGCGTCGTGCACGCTGCGCTATTTCTATGTTGTACAGCGCCGCCCCGGGGCTGTAGACCGCCTGGTGCCCAGTGCCCTATAGGACGAGAGGAAAATCTGCGTTTTTCGGGCCCTCACCCTCGGTCTAACACAGACATCCAGTTGATCCAGGGCCATGGTAGAGCCGAGTCAATATTTTTTTCTTGGGCACGTGAAGACCTGCTCTGCTGCTGCTTGGAATAGCGCGCGACTGTCGGAAATACGTGCAGTTGATGTCTGCCACACTCTCTTGGAGTTTGCTCTTGTTTCCGTATTCCGCCGAGTTCATTTACGGCCAAGTGGTACGTGTTAATAGCGGCTAATGATACACCCTTTCGAGATATCATGATTAATATCCGAAACTGTTCCAGTGATATATGGCCTGGTTTCTGGTTACTGCGTGCCCAGAGAGACAAGGTCACAGCACAAGACACAGCTTCCCACGCCCAGTATCTCATCTCAGGTGACTTTGTTGGGCCAATCTTGTGTCAAACAGAGGCAGAAGAGCCTGTCCCCATCAACTCCCCGGCCGAGACCGCATCTGCACTGACTTCTCTTGGGGCCAAGAGCGAATGAAGTCTGCCTGTCTGCCTGCCCTGCTTAAATGCTAGCTATAACTATCCTATTTAGTCCTTTCATTGGGATAGAGCCGCTAATACAAAACAACCCAGAGTTGCTTCAGTTCCAACTTGTTCCCATCCTAGTCTTCTGTTCTTACACACCCCCCCCTCCCGCTGAGTTATACTGTGTACATAATATGCATTTTGTCTGTTTGGCCCCCCTGCTTGTGACCTGAGGACCTCCTGCCTTTTTTGTCTTTTTTGCCTCTTTCAAGCCATCTACTTCCCAATCTTGTTTCTTTTTTGCCTTCAGGGTGCTTTGATGCCTTCCCCTTTCTCCCACCTGAAGAAGAAGCCAGGTCATTCTTTCCTCCCTGTTTTCTACAACCACCCCAACTCGTTCTTTCTTCTTTCTTTCTTTTGTCTTCTATCTGTATCTCTTTATTTCTTCTTCTTTTCCTTCTTGCTGCTCTTGCCTCTACTCCTGCCTTTCACCGCCCCTCCTTCCTCTCATCCTCCGTCTTGCCGTCTTTCCCGAATCAATCCCAGTCTGAGGCCCTGTCCTTGCTCTTTCCTTTCCCTTGCTCTTTCCCTTGCTCTTGCCCCTGCAGGCCTTGCCTTCTGGTCCGTCCGTAGAAAGAAAAGGAAACACCAGAAGGAGAGTCTGCAGTCAGATTTCCTAGAAGCTACTCTGAGTGACCCCTGTGGCAAGACCGGCCGGTCGTCAGAATAGGCCCGTGCGAGATGATTGTTGTAAGCATATGTCACTGGCCTGTGGTCTAAGTAAGTACAGCACTTTGTAAGTATATGCACTCTGTGGTACACAAAGCAATCGATAAGCCCTGTAGAAAACGCACAATACTTCAATATTGTGGAAATCTGGTGCTGCAACTTCACTCACCATGTCCATTCCATGTTCGTCCCAATTTTGCGAATACTGGCTTCGGCGATCCGCACGCTGCTACATGCACCGTTCGTATTCGTACTGCATCAAAGACAGTGTATGCAACTCTCCCTGGGGCTCTTGCCTGTAGCCATAATGTAACAATTTCAAGGAAAAGAAAAGAAAGCCACTGCTTGGCCGTTGGGCAGTGTGGCTGACCTGGAACAGCCTCCCAACCTCGTGCTGGCCCCAGTATCTTCTAGAACCGAAAGCCGTCGCTCATAATAGAAGCTTCGTTTAGTTCAGCCTTGGAGTCCTCTGAAGCAGGTGGCAAGACCGAGTCCAGCTCCGCCGCAGACGCGTCACAAAGTAAACAAGGCCTATGCTTGCCGGTAAACAATGAAGAGGATGGAAGCAACGGAGATCGAAAGGAGGCCTTCCACCTCCTAGTGCTCTGCGCTTCAGGGGAAGAATACTCGACTAGAGAAGAAGTGGACCTGCACTAACCACCTGTAAGCCTCCCTGGAAGCTTTTCTGTCTTACAATGGGCAGCTGGTGTGGGCCAAGGTTGTACGGCGCTAAAAGAAAAGGGCAGAATGCGTTTCAGTTCATTGTTGTGTGCGTCACGTGACTGCGCACACAACTGCAATACATCACGCACAAGACATGCGACTTTGCCATTTCTTGCCCTACACTTGACAGCTTCATGCATGCGGCCAGCTGATTTAGAAACGGGCATGGGTGTCTGAATTTTGCCCTGTTAGTGTGTCGTACAAACATGGCTTGTAGGCGTGCTAAACACTGATATAGGACTGTGATATTTTATATCGGCGATGGAATAGTCTCTACTCCAACAAATGCGAACTTGTACATATATGCGCACGGCTTCAATCGTAGAGCATAGACTTGCTAATAACGAGTTCAGTGTTGTAGTAGCCTGCTACTGTAGGTATAGAGAATATATTAAGGCCTTAGGCAGTGCTGAACTATGATATGTCTTACAGAGTTAGGCCAGCACTTTAGATGCACTGAAATCGAGGCCCGACTTGAGAGTTCCAGCATCACATGTGACAATTGAGCTTTGGAGGTGATTAATCTTCGAAAGTCAAGAAAACAAACATTCTTTTAAAAAATCAAAGCCTATTTGCCCATTTTGATCATCCCACTCTAAGAAAACAGTACGAAAAGCATCAAGGGACCAAATAGAAACGAGAAACAACAAGCAAAAGAACGATACTAGGCTAGAAGAACAATCAAAAGACGCAGCAGTAGAAGCAAGAAAAACAAAGAACATAACGAGCCCGACTCTTTTGAAAAACACACATCAAAGCAAATCCCAAGAGAGAAAAAAGGAAAAAAGAACGGCGCAAAGAACAGGCAGATACAAGAGAACAAACTGAAACAGTCCCAAGGACTAGAAGGTCGCCCAACACGAAGATTTTGACAAACACAAAGCAAGCAATCTTTTTAGAACCAGGTGCAACAAGGCAAACAGAAGAAGAAAGGAAATAAAAGGAAAAGGGGGGATGTTTTAACGCTGGGACTAACGTCCCTCGGCAGCGCACATCAGACCGAAAGCCAGCAACGGTAGTTCATCTTGCACAAATAGAAAGGGACAGAAAAAAAATAAAGACTGAGGGACGTCGAAGCTGGGCAGGAGAAAAGAATTGCCCAGCGATACGAGCCCGGCATCTGTGAGCTCACACGCCTGAGGGGAAAAAGGAAAAGAAAAAGAGGCAGACAAACAAAACCCGCACTCATCGCAAGATAGTCCGAGGGAAGAGAGAAGGAATAGGAAAAGAAAAGTCAAAGGCTTCCTGGATATGATCCATGCGCTGGGGTATCTCGAAAAGAAAAAGAAAAGAATAATAAAAAGAAAAAGAAAAAAAAAAGGTTGAACCGGCGGAGAAGAGATGGTGCTCAGGAGTGAAATTCTAAAGGAGAAAGAAGAGAAAAAAGAGACATGGGCGTTGGTGCCCAAGACCCCACCGACTAATCAGAAAGAGTAGTGGAGAGGACAGGAAGCTCGGTTTTTCTTTTTTTTTTGTTTGTGAAGAGAACCCGTGATGCGATCGGGTACAGGTTGCCCTGTGGGAAAACAAAAAATCTTTGAAAAAGGACGAGAAGAAAGCAAAACAGAAACAAGGAGGGGGCGGAGCGGTAAAGTAATAAAGACCAAAGGATAATAAGCCTTTGGGGCAAGACAATCAAAAAAAAAAAAAAAAAACACAAGTGACCAAAAAGTCTAAGGGGTGGTGTGGTGGTGTAATGAGGGGTGCAGACAAGAACAAAGGACGTTTACTTGGTGGGGTTGCTCACGATCTCTTCGCAGTTGGCGTCCCAGCGGTGGATAAATTGAGACATGGACTCGATGAAGCCAAGCGTCTCATTGAGCTGCTTATCGGGGCCGAAGAGCGTCTTGACGAACTCGATGCCCGAGTTGCTGCCCAAGCCGCCCTTGTGACCATCGGCAGCACGCAGCATAGGCGCCTCGCACGACTTGAGCAGCTTGCGCAGACGTTCGGTCAGGCGATCGCCGGCGTTGAGGAATTCATCCAGCATCTCGCGAGCCTTGCGGTTTCGCACGCTCTTGATGGTCTGATCGCCAGTGCGGATCTTGCCGTAGACCTGGATCAGGATCAGCCAGAGCTGGCCGGCGTTCTCGGCCTCATCGCTGGCAGCGCCGTGGTGGTGGACCGTCCAGTCGTAGACCCATTTGCCAAGAGAGTTGGCATCGAAGACAGAGCCGAGCAGCAGAATGGGTTCCTGGGCCGGATCCCAGTTCTTGAGCGAGTAGCCCTTGGGGATCTGGTTGAGCCGGGCATCCTCCTCGGTGGCAACGCGAGGCTTGGAGGCAGGAGGCGGAGCGGCAGAGCTCGACGACTTCTTGTGGTTTGAGCGGGGCACGGTGGTGGCAGGGCGCTGGGGCTGGGTCATGGAAGGACGACGCGAGGTAGTGGTAGGACGCGAGGGCACGTCGCGTTGGCGTCTGGGGTGCTTGTCATATACATCATGCATGGGGTGGTATGGCCCGGCCTGTGAGAATTCTCTATCAGTCGCGTGTTCCCTCACAGCGTCATCCCCAAACGAGTTGCGGCGTCTTCCCGGGCCCAGTCCACTGCTGCCTGGAACGTGATATTCTGGTCTCCGCGCCCGACCCGAAGCGGCCGTGTAGACGAGAGCGCCATCGCGGTTGAAGAACTCTTCGTCTGATTCTCCGCTCGGGGTGCTGTCGCGGGTGGGAATGAAGGAGTGGCGTCGGGAGTGTGCGGACTGGAGCGGCGAGGTAGCGAAGGAGGGAAAGTTGCGAGAATAGAGACCATTACTCACATTAGCCGTTGCATATTGTCCTTCGCTGTTGTATCGTGGCGATGCCGTGGGGGGGCGAGGACTGGTGTACTCGCCGCCGTAGACGGGAGTGGCGGCGTTGCTGGTTGTGCGGAAGTGGGCGCGTGTGGCAGGTCGCTGGGGGCTCTGTGTCGAGACAGCGCGGGGTGGCGGGGCAGCGTAGTAGGACTGGTGGTAGGGAGTGCCGCGGGGAGACGAGTGAGCAGTGGTCGGCGGCGTGTGGTAGCAGTCGGCAGGGTGGCGGTATTCCTGGTGCATGTAGGGCACAAAGGGTGGCATGCCCGCGTGGGGCGGAGCGGGTCCGAGTCCGGACATTGTATGGGCGAAGATGGGAGCGGGCGTTTAGAAGTGGAGTGGACAAGAAGGTAAAGAGAAGTTGACGCCCGTTCAACTCGGAGGATACGGCTGAGGGCAACTCTCTGGGCAGGGCAGCTTTTGAGGGGGGACGAGACAGATTCAGTCAGGCGCTTCACGTGGCTGGACAGTTGGAAGTAGCAATGAGAGAGAAGCAACAGGACATATCAATGCGAGGACAAGTGACAGGTGAGAAGCAGGCGTCAAGTTGCTGTAAACGAGGCGGCGCTTGGAAGTTGGGAGATGAAATAAGATGGGCGTTGGGCTTGAGAATACTCAGCCTGTGTAAATAAAAGATGCACCAGATAGTGGAGTCTGAAGAGATATAAAGGAAGAGAAGGAGTGTCCAAGAGAAGAGGTGTCGCAAGTCGGATAGCAAGAGATGCTGGTGGTGAAGGAAGGAAAAGCCCAAAGCAAGAGGAGAGAGAAGAAGGAAAGTGAAGTGGAATATTGAGGTGGGTGAAGCTGCGTTATAAAGAAGTAGGAGGAAGAAGAAATAAATGGGAAATTTCTTTCGACCACCCCTGCAGGGGCGTGTACGTAGCGGCTTCTTCCAGTAATGGATAGTCGTCCCCTTGTTATCACCAACTTTGCCTATTTTACTTTATCCTATTTTATCACTTTCACTTTATTCTCTTAATCCGCTCACTGTAGCAATGGCTCTTTTCTTTTTCCACGCCCTCCCTGTTCCCTCTGGACTTTCCGTCTCCCTTCTTGATGTGCATAAATGTACTTGTACTTGCTTGAATGGCCTGCAGCGTCTCTTGTCGTGTCCACTGTCCACCGGTAGCATCGAGCCATCCCTCCGGCCTGCCTCTTCAACCACTCGCAAGAATTAGAGCAGCAGCAGTGCTAGGTGCCACCCACCCACCATCAACAAGCAACGACGCCCTCTCAATGACCGCCAATGACTCCTCTCTGGCACGTCAAGTGAACAAATTAACGAACGTCCTTGTTGCTCTCTGGGCTGGCCACACCCAACCAACCAACCGAGCCCAAACCTCTTGCCCGCTCGTCTTTCACATGTCTGCCAGGCTTCATCGCTTTGCCTGTGCATGCACACATGTACTGCCTCTGCTCCAGCCCTCCTCATCTGTGTGACAGTCTTCATTTTAAATGGCCATCTCATACTTATGCTTAGTCCTCTCATTCGGCGGCTAAGATGAAAGGCGATGTACCCCCCAGCCTATTGTTTTGTGATACAATGAAGCATCCTGGCCTAACCCTAGCCATGGACAGAAGCCCCGATACGCAAATTGTCCTTTTCTTTTGCACCCAAAAGCGAAGACAAAGACCCTTAATAAGCGAGATGACCGGCTGTTACGGGTTGTCAGTGTTACAAATGATCAAAGGCTCAACAGCTCAGTCAACGTCAAAATATTATTGCCGTAATGTGGAAGGTTGGCATATGGCACAGCAGGTACTGCTACATAGCATCAGCAGGCAACCCATGATCAACGCAAGACATAAAATAGAGTTCTATAGCACATTTCCTCATTGACCAATGACTTGAGGAACGTGTAATATTTCCGTGTCCCCCTATTGTTCTCCTTTTTTGAGCAACAGAGGGAGCCGGCGGGAGAGTGTGCTTGTGCTCTGGTGACGCACTATCACGAACATCCGCCATGGTCTCTCCAGCCAATGGGCTCGACACCCAGGCGGCAGCCTGTGATGGTGGCAAGCTCGGAGACGAGAGGCTCACTGCAGGCAGTGCCAGGAGGGGCCTTGAGCTCAACTGGGTTGTTTGTTGTCTGCATCGTCTGCCCACCACACATCCCAGTCTCGCTCCAGTCCCCAGGGGGTGGAATGATGGGCGAAGGACTGCAATGTGTGTGTCCCTCGACCCAGAACTAGCAATAGTCGGTCGTGTGTACCTTCATGTGTCTCGTTCTTGATGGCAATCTTTGTATTCACGTCTAAATCAGGCATCATCCCTCTAGTCCCTCCAGGCTCTGGTACTGGGCCGTCATCGCGTACGGCCTCACCTGGCTCTCACCGAGGCACTACCACATGTGGCTTGGCTTGTCGGTGCTATCGACATTCTTCGGTTCCTGCGAAATAAAGAAGCAAGCGAGAACGACCAAAAGTCCCCATTTGCACGAAGATCGTAGCCGGGTAATATTTCAAGGAGAAGCCATGTACAAGGTGCAGCGATGCCTGAGTGTGAGTGAGCGTTTCTCAATGCGATGTGAATCTAACCGCGCCCTCATTCGATTCCCTTCTGTCCAATATCTTTCAACTTTCTTTTCGGAACCCTCGCTCAGACCTTGGCTGTCCTTGTGCCACAGAACAGAAGAACCTGGAATGGGCTGGGCTGGGCAGCACAGACTAACGGTCCAATCACTGAAACCAGCGACCTGCTAATTAAATCAATCAAAGAGAACGAGCGCGCGCTCAGTAATAGAAAGAAGAAAATAAAACAAGAGCCATCGAAGGGAGAAGATCCAGATGGAAGAAGGTGGCGCAGAGGGCAAGAGAAGGTCGGCCAGAAACATGGAGCCAAGCAATGATCCCAGACCAGCTAATTCCAGGCTTCCATGTCTGCTGGCCGTGGGTGGTCAGGCCTGAACAGCAGGAAACCAGCAGTAGGAAAAAAAAGTACCAGTCTTGGGGTTTTGGGGGGCGGTTGGCAGGCCCAGAGAAAGAGGCGGCTGGTGAATGTGGCAGCAGAGACACACATTGCCCTCAGCCCCTACAAACACACCACCATCCATCACCGGAGTGCAACGCTGTTGGTGAAGCAGTTTCAAGAGCGTCCATCTCCAACACTCCAAATTACTCGGTGCGCGTTCCTCCCTCCAATTACGTCGTCGAACGCGATGCTCAGTGAGGCTCTATACGACGCGACAAATAGAGAAAAAGCTTAATCGCTGTATCTATTGTCTGCTGTATCAGGAGGACCACCGTCCGTCCGTGGACCGCGCAACTATAGGCCTTTGCTAAATATTCACGAGGCCGTTGATGGCATGAACAAAACAACCTGACCTGACAGAGTAGCCCAGGTCGAGCCCTTGGTCACACTAAAATAACATTGAGGCCAAGCCGTCCAAGCGGGAGATATGATTAGCAATCACAGCAGCGTTGAAAACACCATGACGCACAAATAATAGCTGTACTTTATAGGGCGGCGCAGGCTCGTGACAAGATAGTCACAAGAAGAACTTTGGTCCACAGTTTCGCGACGCTGGCCGTGAGGTAATCAAGAGCCACAATGAAAGGCTGCCTACCTCCTTGAACTGTGTCTATCGTCCAGCTACACCTGATCTTGTGTGCTACTGTAAAACAAGGCAGTGTCGAGATAAATGAGCCGGTCCAGTTTCATCTTCAAGGTGTGGCCCATTTTTATATGCTAACCGACCGGTGAGTTTCGGTGAAGGTCAGGCCTCGAGGACGACGGCAGCGACAAGGGCATAAATGGGAATGGTAGCTTGGACCACACGATGCACCATAAAAATGACAGCCATAGATAGAAGCGAGACAGCAGCACAAGGCCAGTCCGAAGCATAACAGGAGTATAGCGGAGTATTTGCGTGAGAACTACCACCTAACAAGAGGCAGGCCCGGGGGCGGCCTTTGGTGGTATCGACACTCTATTTATTTTTCTTTCGGTGTTCTGGTTGCAATTGGCGTCTCCGATAAGCACTGTGGCGACGTCATAGACGGACAGACAGACATGAATCCATACAGACACTCCGTGCATTGAGCAGAACTTGCGCCTGCTCTGACAAGTCCACAGTGCAGCATGAATCAATCCGCTCAGCCTTGTTTCATCAGTAGCCAGCCAGCTATAAACCGACGTGTGCGTGGCGATGATGACCTCATCGCTTAGAGAAGGCAAGAAAAAAAAGAGGTTGATGACAAGGGAGAGGATGGCTGGGTGACAAGGCGCATGAAACAAGGTCCGCTATTCCGTGGTTTTCACAGCGCAGTGAGAAAAAAAAAAGAAAAAAGAAAGGTATAATATAACCAGACACTGTATATCACAGTGGGGAGTTTTGATAGCGGGGTTATTTGTTCTCCGTCCTTTGGGCCCCCCTCTGTGTTGAATTTTTTTCGTCAAGGCTTCCATTGTGACCTGCTTTGAGTCTGGACTCGATCGCCAGCAAGCGCAAACATTGCTGCACACACACACACACACACACACACACACACACAAAAAAAAACAGGAGCTGGGGATTCAGGATTGACAACTCATTGGCCAGAGGCGACTCTCTTTTCTCTCTTCGCGAGCGCAGAGTTTTCAGTGCCTTTCATCTTTCTTGAACGCTCCGGCATCTGCATCTCATGGCTGTGATTGGTGCGTTTTTCCCGATCGGGGCTTGCAACTGTTACATGCACATGCACATGCACATGAATCTTTTTTTTCTTCTTGCTGGCAGGCTTATGCCTCCTTCCACCAGCGCGCACTGCCTCGACTTATGAACATGCTGCACGTATTTCCCAGCTGGCTCAAGCCCAAGCTCAAGCGCAAGCTCACGTCAAGACATGTTGTTGAAACTGGCAGCCCGATGGAACCGCCACTAGACTATGGGTAATGGGCCTATTTACTCCTCTGTGCTTTTGCCACGCTTTGTCGGAACGGCTGGTTCCTCTCAGCTCTTTGTTCTGGCTCTTTGTGTTGCTTTTTTCTGTCTGGAGCATTGCACCAAACAGACAGGTATTAACTGCATTAGGGTAGGATGACACCAGGCAGCCCCACCACGACTACTTTGGAAAAACTCTGGAAGGATGAAGGATGCAAAAGAGGCGAACACCAGATGTTACTGATTCGGAGTTTATTGCTGCTTAATTTGATCTGCCACTTTTTAGGGTGCTCAAGAGGACTTGACAAGCCCTTTTTGCAGTTTCACAGTACGGCACATTGACGATATTGAAAGCCAGGTAGTAAAGAGTTTTTTTTATCAAGCAAAGGGAGACCTGAATAGCGCGGAGCCTTTTTGGCTAGTCATGTGATGCGCCCTACCGCACGCATACATACACCCACATGTACAGTCAGATGCATAAACTTGTAGTCGTGTAGTACATGCGGAAGTGGGTCGCAGATGTAGAGCAGGCGTTCGTTATAGATCGGGATCTTGCTAGTAGAACAGCAAACAAAGGCTACCAGCTGCACCTGAAAATTTTGCATTTCTGAGTACAAAGTGTACATGGGCCCCCTTGTGCCCTGATTTGTGCTTACTCTGCGCTGTGATGTGATGTCTTTGACTCTGGATGCCCCGTCATGTCTAGTGCCTTCACACGAGCAAACAACTATACAGATGTCTTCTCTGACTGGCCTGGTCTGCTTCCAACGAGGACTAATATTGAGCTGCTACGCAACTGACTCAGATCTGGTTTCCGACGACCAAGTTCTCTTTGACCTTTTTCTTTTCTTTGCATGTGCATGCACACACAAATATTGTCCAAACCTCTTAATTTCTTGTGCAACAGCAAAGCCCTGGAAGCCAAGCTGCAATACGACCTTGAATCTTGATCCCTGCTTACAGCAGCCCCCCCTGCCTGACTCATTCATCCAGACATTTTCCTTTCCTTCCAAGTTGCACCTTCATGCATCTATCCACATGCAGTAATTTTGGCTATTTCTTTTTTTTCTGTTTGGTGCGTGAATGGCCGTTACACACTGTAAGAATACATCCGCACATACACGCTCTTGCGCTCTGTTCCCGTGACCCACACCGTGCCCACAGAACGCACAAAAATGAAGCTGCCTGCCGCACACCGTAAACTGCAAGCCGCACGCCGCAAGCCGCAAAATACCACTTCAGCCACAAGTTGCGACTTCACTCCTCAGTCAGCTGTTGTGCACATTTTTCTTTTTTACATCCACCGCTCTCTTACTCTTGCTGCCTTTTTCCTATTCTCCCTCTCCACCACCTGCTAATTCGGCTTTCCGTAGAACCGTGCTGGGCCTGGAATTTAACACCGTTCTTCCCGCTCCCTGTAGATCGCTTCCCTTCGCCGTTCTCGGCAGTCGTCTACGATGGACGGGCTTGATTACACCTCACGTTTTCTTCGGTCGCATCCTGATGAGCCGAGTCGAGAATGCTCGTCGACCCTTGGGCGTGTGACCCTCGACTCTCTCAATTCCTACTCCAAGGCGTATCTCGAAACTCAAGCATTGGTGGCATTCCGCAACGACATGTTGTTTACTTCAACCAGGAAAACCAACGCGCGCCTGCGAATCCCGCCATCGAATGGGTGACATCGCCTCCGGGCGAAGCAGCCTTTTCAGTATCTCTCCGCTGGGGATATACCAACAGAAAAAAGTACCGCATCTGAGCCAATGGAACGCATCGGACGTGATGGTGTGGCTTGTGATGATGACCTGCTTCTACAATGTGGCGTTTGTATTTGTGATATGTGCGACCGTACCATTAGGCATGGGGCTTCGGCCAACTTTGTCCAAACGTTACTTTACCCATGCACTGTGTGTTTGTGGCACACTGTCGACAGCGTTTTTTTCCCACGCACACAAACTGCATACCTGGCCACCCCTAGTTCAGCTTAGCAAAGTAGCCGTGTACCAAACACCGATATTCTGATACGGCGTCACAATGCCTTGGAAGGCTGACATCCAAGCAAACATGAAGGCTCACTTCTTTTTCCTGGTTTGCTGGCCCAAGCTTGGCCTAGAGCTTAACCTACCTGATCACTTGCTGTTCATGGGCAGCCCAGGATGCCAGATAAGAAGTCTTACAGGGAGCGCTGTGTGGAAATATGTACTCGCACAGAATAAACCACAGCATGTCACCCCTAGAAAAGAATCAGGTGCAATGCCCAACACGCCAAGGGCACAAAACATCCGGCGGTATGTACTTATGTACTGCGGCGTCATCACATGAGCAGCTGGTCAAGGACAGGACATAGCCTGCGACCATCGCTTGGTACTATACATAAAAATGCCATGTGTCTAGATTTGAGGCCAGGTGGGGTGTATGGCAGACTCGAACAGCCGTTGTGCATGGCTGGGGACGGGCTTTTCCTCGCCATCTTTCTGACTCTTGTCTGTTCCCTGATACGAACAACGCTTCTACAATTTTGCTGTGAAACACTATGCACTGCACTGCACTGCCCTACCCATGCCGTGAAGGATGTCGGTGAAGAGAAACAATGCTGTTCGTGTGTATTTTCAACATCATGATACGCCTTCCTACAACCAGGACGTGAGTGTAACCCACCATCTGCGTCCGCGGTGAAACTAGCCGCTGCATGGACTCGATGGACGACTGTTACTCGCAAAAGAAAGACAAAAAAATGAAGGCCTGAAAGACGTCTTGTCTTATGGCTTGGTGGCCTGGTACAGCAAAGCCACTTGTGAGGGTCTATCTGGCTCCCTCACGTACGCAAATTACACAGGTTTGAACCCCGCCACGAAGGTTCCAAGTTTGATGGACATGGACAAAAGAGCACTGTAGCAAGGGCGTGACAGCAGATCCAGACGTGTCTTGTTTTAACAGCTCAGCTCATCGCACCGCCAAGGGAGATTCCGAGGATGCCCTCCCACCAAATCGAAGCAGAGCTGCATGATGAGACAGACAGACAGACAGACGACGCTGAGAAGAAATCTTCATCCCACCTTGAGACGGCGCCAGGACCAACGGACGGAGCAAGTCGTCGAAAGATGCAAGTTCCCTGTTTAGGAAACAAGACGACACTGACCAGATGCAAGCAAGCTGAGGGCGTTGTTGCTTGGAATGTTGATGGAGCCTAGACTGTTCTAGGCCTGACGAAGATGCAGCAGGACGGGTGCTGGAAAGACGACAAGGCCTCGGGTGTCTTGGGTGAGCCTTGCAGTGCCCCCAGTGCTCCACTCTGCATCGGCGATCTTCTGGTATTGGGTACAGAGAGGGATCTAAAAGAGACAGCAAGACATGGTGCTTGTGCCAGTGGAACTTCACGATCTTGGATGTCGATGTGGGCTACAGCGGGCTTTACCTGCACGAGGGGAGCCTCTACCCAGACAACAGCAGGCAGGGCTCTCTCCCCTTTGCCGCCTAGCATTCGAAATGACTCACGATTATGATCCAACAGATGTCGGCACTTGGGCGTGGATATGAAATTTCCTTGTGCCTTGCAACATCATCCTGTTTTTTCCGGTGTCTAAAACAGTGGACATGGCCGACCAACTATGCCCAATCGAATTAGTGCCCAACATGCATAGCTGCCATACTGGCGAGATGGACGCTGTTATCAGCGACAGGCAATGAATTCTGCAGTGGATAACAAGAAAATCGGGAACCAACAAACGCACGACTTAACTTGCATAAAGGTGAGAGTGGGAGCGTGTGAAGAAGAGCTTGTAGAGGTCAAGGCTTGACAGCGAAGAGCCTGGCGATGTCGAGGGGGATTGGGTGATGGAGAGCTACCAGACCAGAGCGACTTGTTCCCAAATCCGAGCGATTTTTTCAGGGGTAGTACAGAGTCCCAAGCGTATTAGTGAGATCAACCATGAACCAACCTGTGAGCTTGTCCAAGGTGTCATTCTGCTAGTGAGTGCTGGTTGTGTAGGCGATGCGATACCCCTGCCCTCAAATCAACAGTGCTGCTGTCTGGGTGTGTGATAGATGGAGGGTAGGTATGTTTTCTCATCTTCATCTTGTCTTCTCCTTCTCTCTCGCTTGAGAAAAGATAGAAGAAATAAAAACACAAGCAAACGTCCAAAGACATTAGGGGGTGTGCTTGCTTCCCGACCGTGATTCAGTAATTGGGGGGGCCTCAAGTTCAACCAATAAAAATCTGCAAAATTGCAAGGCGCTATGACCGGCCAGGCCAGGGTTCCCTGAAGGGGTAATGGAAGATCACACTGCAGCCCGTCCTGAGCAGTCAGTCCGCCAAGAAAGCAAACAAGTAACACATACAGGGGGGAGGGAGACGGCGGTAGGGCAAGATGAATAAGGGATGGGAATCTGGCAAACGACTTCTCATAAACAGCGGTTGTGCGACAGGTCGGAAATAAGCAAGTCCATATCATCCATACTGGCTCTGCTCACCAGCTCGGTTGAGACATGCACATCCAAAACACTCTGAAGGCAAAGCGTAAGACTGATGTGGTCATCTCAAACCTGTCTGGCTTCCTGGTCAGCCAGAGACAAGGAGAAAGGAAATATGAACAACTCTGCTCTGATCTCGAGCCAGGCCCATGTTCCCAGCATGCGTCGAGATCCGGGAAAGCGAAAGATGAACCTGGCCCAAGGACCGGCCAATCTCGACCAGGGCGAGTGTGCTTTGGATCTGGGCTGCATCGAGAAGGGCGGTCTGCTGCTCAATGGCGAAGCCTAGCGTTTCCCACAGCTGCTTTTCTTCTTTTTCTCCGGGATAACGGCTCGTCTAAGCGAATGCAGAGAGGGGTGAGAAGGAAGATATATCACGCAGGGATCCGAGGGCAACTGTGAGGTAGCTTGAGGCCTGCAATAACAAACAAACAAACAAACAAGCAGGTAAACAACCAAAAAGGACATCAAGACTTGTTGCAGTGAAGCAGGGTCTCGGTATACAAAGAAACAGAGTGTCAGGTGGCCTCTATAGAACACATCACGTGATTTACAATAAATGTACGCACTTGCTACAAAGATGGCAGTTGTCTCTTTTCTGCAAAAAAATTCAATGTCCTACCCATCAGGGCTGCCCCGCTTTTCTTTCCATTGTCTTGTTCAACTCGCACAAAAATTTCAGGATTTGTGTCCCACTGTAGTGCGGGTCTACACAATAATATTCTTTCCTAATAAAACACCACAGACACATTAAATTCATGCTATACATGCGAATACTAAGAGTGTCAAGCTCCCTCTCCTCCGCTCTGTTTCTACACCTCCCCAGAAAAGTCTTACGCCGGCAGCCGGTGCTCACCGTCTGTTACTACTGATGACGAGACACCAAGCGTGACAAATGCGCACTGGCCGACATCTGTCCCGTCTGCGTCCTGGATATAGGCCTCCCTTGCAAGACTAGCATTGCAGCACAGAAGGCCCTATCCTATGTATCCATCTTCCTTACGGAGAAAGCGTCCTGGGGTAGAACTGCCGCCTGGGCTCTGGATATCCCTTTGTGGGTGCAGATCAAGCCAGCTATGACGTAGCTCCTCGAAGTTGCAGCAACAAGAGATGAGCACAAGAAAAGGTACCGAGTTCTCGGCCAGAGCTTTCTAGAATTCCGGCCTGGCCATGCGTCTGCGGCATGTATGATCAAGGCAAGTCTCTTCCGTTGGCCACAAACATGCTCACGAAGCAGCAATACAGAATACTGCGTACATGATATATCCATACCTGGACCTTGGATCCTCCAAGCGATACAGCGCAAATATACCAACAGCCTTTTCTCGCCTGGATCGACAAGGCATGGCATGGGAGAAGGACTGCTGTCCGCCCGCCGCAAGCCCGCTTGACTTGGCAGGCTTATATCGACAGGCGGTGTCAGAAAATTTCTTTTTCCTTTGTTTCTTCCTCTTCCCTGACATCTCTGTTTTTTTTTCGTCCGTGCTCTTCATTTTCCGACTTTTTTTCTCTGCTATTCGTGTTGGGTTTTCACGGACTCTTGGCCACATCCCAGATATACAGCATGGTATAGTCGTATGTATATCTGGTTTTCGGTGAAGGAAGCAGAGACCGTCTCTTCTTTTTTTTTTCCTGGGCA
Organism: Chalaropsis ovoidea; assembly: GCA_038407185.1. Lineage (NCBI taxonomy): Eukaryota > Fungi > Ascomycota > Sordariomycetes > Microascales > Ceratocystidaceae > Chalaropsis > Chalaropsis ovoidea. The sequence goes on from JAXHKQ010000005.1 coordinate 108,401, forward strand.
GACTGGCACACTGAGATCTGTGCTCTTTGTTTACATACTCACCCAAGAAATCATTGCAATTTGCCGAGAGCGAGGCACTCTACGCAATACCATGGCTATGATTCGGTGGGCTTGCCGATGTCTGCTTGGCATCCGTGCTCGGGTCCATCAATAACATGTCGACATACATACACACTGCGACTACTCCAGCTTCATAGCTCACTGTCCACCGACTACAGCATGTACCATGTATCTCCAAGTACATGGCTATTTATACAACCTCACCAACAACGCTTGGTCCTGTGTGTGGTTGAGTGCGTGAGCTGTTTTTGGTTCTGGTTAACATCAGAGCATGTCGCACAAGCGAAGAGTATTCTAGGAGTCACATGCCATCAACTCACCAGTTCCCAGGCTCTCAACCACCTTTTTACATGTACCTCTGCGGATGCCTCTGCTCCGTACTCTCGGGCCTAACCTCACAGCACAAGTACATGGGCGGTTGTATACAACGTCGTTGGGCTACAGGCTCGAAAGAAACGGAGACTAGGCTTACGAGTTCAAACACATTCCACCGGATCGCTGTGCCGTCTTGGCTTTAGCCCGGCTTGCGTTGTACCATGCAAGTATGTAGACGAAAGCTGATATATCCATCTAGTGCTGTATCACTAGCAAGTCAGCACACCGTCTGGAGACCTTGTTTGAAGCAGCAAGCAGCCTGCCTGCCTGCCTGCCTACCTGCCTGCTTAGCTTCAGGTGTATGTGCACAGCTTCATGCAAGCACCCCTAGCTGCATGTACACGCCGGAACAGAATATCCATGGTAGGCCCGGCTGCTAGCAACATACAATAGGCCGTCTATCAACGGCGACGGACACTTTCCGGCGAGCTACCACAAAGCAGCTGTCCTTTGAGGCCCAATGTTTGAGGCATTGGCTGAGAATAAGAAAGTACATGTACAAAGTGTGTGACGGACTGGGAAGCGATATCCTGCTGGGCTGCCCTCCAAAGTACCGTCTTGGATACCACAGACAGCCTGGTGATAAGAGCCTAGTACATCCATAGCTTTGATGCTCTTGTTCTGGCCTCGTGACCAGCCCAAACCTAACAGGTTGCCCTCTCCGGTCTCCCCCCGACACAAAAAAGCATCCCGTGACAGCGCCAACGTGCCATGCCATTCAGGCGCGCTTACAAGGAACGGAAGCCAGACATGGAATCTTCCAGCCGATCAGTTCAGTTTCCGATGCTCGCTCGCAACCTTGTGCCCCAGGTTCTTTCATGCCATGATATACCCTCGCGCTGCCGTTGAGACAAGTCCTCGAGTAAGCATCTGGGGCTGCAGCCTGTCATGCGTGCATGTGACAAAGCCAGTCCGCTTTACCAAGGGCAGGGTCCTTGTGACGTACTCGAGAACCAGGCAAACCGCCCTTTGCTCAGTCGTCTGGCTCAACTCAAGACAGTTCTGGTAAAGAACAAAGACACTTGTCTAGCATTCAAAGAGGCGGTGTTGTTTTGTTTAGCCCACATGTATCCTGCATGCAACAGAGCGGCACGGTGAATAAACTAGTCGGGTGGGGACGAGTTCGGCCGTAGGCCAAGGGGCTGGATGTGTGTAGACACTAGGCACAAGCAGGAGTTTGCATAGTGATGTTATATGAGTGCTGGGCATAATATCTGGCCAGCTGGCATGCCGCGTAGTCGGATAGACATGGTATGCTGCTTACATGGCGTCTTGGTTGACGTTCATCGATAGGGTTAGGGCTACACTATTAGAGTTGTCCTACGTTAGGACGTCTCACCACCTCAACCAACCAGCATTTGTGACATATTAAGTTCCCCTGATAACAAATCATCATATAACAAGCAGCCAGTAAGTGAGCATTTGCATTTACCAAGGACAGCTTTCACTTGTACCACGCCAAAAACACACCGACGTCGAATCTTAAAAAAAGCGCACTCCGTCTTGGATCTCACCCACTCGCACTGTGCCCGTGAGTGGCTGTTCTTGTTGTAAGCCGCCGGCCTGCTTGTCTCTGGGCTGTACTTGTGTAAATACATGATGCACCCTCGCCCTAGCTCTCGGCCCCCTTGCTGCACCAAAAAAGCAACGGCAGAGAAAAACAGAGAAAAACAAAGAAAAACAAAGAGAGACAGCCCAAGACCGGACTAGCTTAGCCGCTCTCTCCCCCTCACCCTCCCTGTGGTGTGTATGTAAGCAAGTATCTATATGTACTACAGAGAAGGCGTTGGTATATTCCCGCTGGACCAACTTTGAGGCCATCCCTGATGAAGTCTAGGTCTTGATAGACAATCATTGTCTAGGTCTTTCGGTTGGTTTGCTGGTGGGCCAAGACGGTGTATCACCACCCTTGATACTTGGTGCTCCCTTTTCTTGTGGGATTTCGTTTCCATCTGCTTCCCTATTTTCTTTGTCTGCTTCTTCGCCTCTCTTCTGTCTCCTTCTTCTACTCCCCTCCCCCCTTGCTATGTGGTAGTCTTCTCTCCTCTTGTATCGTACGTACGCATGGACTAATGTAGTGCTACCATTCAGGCCTGGAACGATCTTTGAGGCACTCTGTATAAGAACGGGTGTGTATAACAAACAGTCGATAATAAAGGGGAAGACGCACAGGGACTTGGGACGAAAGGGTTCTACAGAGGAAAAGGTGTCATCGAAGCACACCGTACATTCGTAGAAGATACTAGGAGGGTGTGTCTGTGCTATTAGTGTGTGTTGGGGACCACAAAACTCCGCAAGTGGCAGTGTAACCATCTGCTTGTTCACTGCATTGATAGACCGGTTCTTCACTTGTAGCTATAGACTACAGCCTTCTGTCTGATATAGCCACTCGGATTTAGACACTATTAGTAGTATACTTCACTCGCCTCTTCGACTATCGAAGCTCCAGGCTCTCATGGCTTACTTGCTTCACTTACACAATACAAACGACACATGATACATGTTCATCTTACATGACTCGCCAAGTCTCAGTCGCCCGTCTGTCTGCCCATTCATGTACCAACCGCCCGTCCTAGTACAAGGGAGAGACCGTCTTACCTCCTCAGTCATTTCCGCGGCTGATCAACTCATGCAAAGCTCATGTGAGTGCGAGTTCCATCAAGACTTGTACTACAACCCTAAGGGTTGGTTCTGCTGTTGATTTACACGGCACGGCCCAAGGACACTTGGGCACTGACCCCGAGGACAGTAGACCAAGTAGGCCAGATAGGCAACTCTTTGTCTGGCCGGTTGATAAGCCAGGCAAGGCGTTAATCTCAGCTGTCCAAAGGGCAGATAACACGCGGAAAAAAAGCAATATTGCCGAGTTACCCTCGCCTCATCTAGACGAACATCTCGTGAGTTGGGCACTGCTTGGCCACATGGAGACCATTTCTATCGTGTTCACGACAACACATCTCTCGCCCTGACAGTGCATTTAGCAGCCTAGCTGTCACCTACCGCCGAGTGATAAGACAAGTGCTGTTCACTGGACAACACCCGCATAGTTACAACTATCGTGAGCCAAGTCCGCTTTGGCGCGTTGTTTTCTGAGGCGTACGGAAGAAGCCTGTTCCAGACAGAGTAAGATGTGTCTAGCCTCATCTTCGTCTAGAAAGCCCGTTTCCCCAGATACAGTGACAACTCAGCGGCTGACGATACTCTGCATACAGACGATGCCTACTGCCCTCACTCGCGAGAAGGGCTGTCCTAGGCAGAGCTCACCACAGAAAAGCTGCACTGGAGAGGCTCGATGTGGTGTGTCGTTGAAGGATCGGCTGGGCGTATGTATACTGGTGTATACATGAAGCTGTGTGTATGTGTGTGTGTATGTATGTGTGTGTGTGCGTGCGTGCGTGTTGTTGTCCCTCCAAGGCAGATGCTCGACGTTGCTTCTCAATGGTATGTATTATGGCCTTCTCAACACAGTGCTACCCATATCGAGTGAGTGTGAAAAGCCCCACCCTCGTCCTATACGACATGCAGTATTATCTGTGCCATGACGTCATATCAACTCTAGCTCCCTGCGCCGTCGTAGCGCTTGTGCACTCCTCACTCCCTACGAGGATAAGACGACAAGAGAAGGCAGACGTGAAAACTTTTCTCATTCGCCAGTCTGCACATGATCTCACTGGGAGGAAAAGAAAATACAGGCTATCATGGGGCCCTGCTCCAGCGCCGACAACACCCAAATGCTCTGCTGCAATATAAGAACATGGCCGGCCGGCAATGCTTTCTCTCCCTTTGCCGAGAAGACACACGTTTGCCATGTTCACCTGATCTTGGGCTGGATTGTCCAAACTCTGCTCTGTCGACCGAGTTTCTCTCTATCTTTGGCTGGAGATATCGGCCCAATGCGTGGGGGGCAATCTCGCCATTCTTTTCTTCTCTCTTGAGACGGGCCATTGACTTTCTTCAAGACGCCAATGACCAGATATCCCACTGGAATTGCATCTGCAATGCAAGACGGGAGAGAGCAAGGCGTGGGACACGATGTGGTGTGGTAGCTGAGTAGGCGTTTAGTAGAGGCACTGGCAAGATCACGATGGGCCTGTTGTTGGGCCGAGCCTGCATAAAGGCTTTCAGGATTTTGCAGACGCCTTATACTGGGGAGGGGGGGAAATATACATGCAGACAGGGCAGTGTTAGAGGAACAGGCCTCTGTATCGTGATGGGCGGCTGTTTGGAGAAGGCAGGGCTGGAATAGCAATGGAAGAAAAATGCAGGAAGAATTCAAGAGAAATTTACGAAAATACAAGAAAAATACAGGAAAAATAAAACAACACCACAATGACGTCGTAGTATATAATAATCACCACACACAAAGCAACCCGCTTGCAAGAGGCCAAGGACCAAATATAAAATCGTCTTGTATGTGCATACATTGCCTGCGTGTTGCAGTTACAGGGGGACCAAGACAAACCCTTCACCGCTTGACGCCATGGAGAAAAACTTCTGAGTGAGCTTTTTGCCTTGGGTTCCCAAACAAGCAGAAGAGACGCAGCTTTGACCGTTTACATAGGGCTCGCGGATCTGAAGGAAGCTGTATAGAAGACGCTCGAACTGGAGAGGCACTAAAGGGGCTCTACGAACCCGCCTGCAGAGGAGGAGGAGGAGGAGGAGGAGGAGGAAGAGAGAGAGAGAGCAGCACTCCCCACGCATTCTTCCTTTGTCCTTTGTCCTTTGTGTCTGTTTGTTATTTTCTTCTTCTCCTCTTTCTTCGAGAGGGGCGTGCAATGTCTTTCTCTGCCTTTGCTTAAATTGCATACATTAAGAAGCGGTAAATGTATATGTATGTGTGTGTGTGTGTGTGTGTGTGCTGCCCGAGAAGGCGATCCCGCTACGCGCTACGGACAAGACAAGGCCGATGTCAAAGTGTGCCAGGAATGTGACTGGCAAGCTATTTGTGCTCTTCACCGCTGCTTCTCGGGGTGCGTGCTGGATATAAGGTTATTGAGTTGGTAGCCCCAGCAGGATGGGTTGGTTGAACAAGATCTCTGTGCGCTCTTGTCGGGTTGTCTTGGAAGTGGTTTCTTTGTGTCATACGGCCACCAGCACGCACATTCTGTATGTCGAGTGTTGCTTGTTGTCTGCTGCCTTTCCTTTCGACTGAACGTGGCAGGCCGCAGCTGGATCTTGCCGGTCTGGGTGAAAGGATCTTTCTTTGCTGTGCAGCAAGATTCACATCCCAAGGGCGTGTGCTTCCAGCACAAACTCTGCTGCAGCGCCAAACGCCAATGAGCGGTGCGGAATCGCGAGGCCTGGGGTTTTCAAGGAAGGCGAAGCAGGCACTGCAGCCAGCTTGCAGCCAGCTGCATCCATATGTAAGTACATATGCATGTTGCGTGCTGTTCTCATACACCCGACGAAGACCACCGGCTTGCCTCGTGCATGCACTGGAAAGGAAAAAAAAGATACAAGTGAGTCAAGGCCGTGCAAGGCGTTATGCATGCATGCATCTATGTATGTCCATGGCTTGTATCTTGTATGTAGCACCCAGCACAGACAACGGGTGAGTTGGCACCGTCTAAGCGAACAACTTGCGGTCTATAGCCCTGTTGAGTTGACCTGCCGGGTGTCTCCTCAGACCCATTGCAATGGCTGAGGGAGCCATTCAGCGCCCACAAAGGGGGAAGGAGGAAAGACAACCAATAGCAGAGGATCTCGAAAATGGACGGGTGTGTGGTTTAACCGATGCATGTCCACGATGCATTTGCTGGTAAAGAGGCTGATCTGACGGCCATTCTGGTCCTATCTTGCCTTGATCCACAGGACGTTCGGAGAGGGGGTGTGTCGATGGAGCCACTGGGCTGCTGGTGCCATGGCTGATGAGAATGTAACAATCGCTCCAGTGGCATTAGGACTTTGTGCGAGACCAGACCGTGACGAGTGAGGTAGGATCAGGGCTTGATTCTAGGGCTATACCCCACAAGACTGCACTGCATGTTGAAATGTGCGTGTGCGTGTGCGAGTGCGAGTGCGAATGCGTGTGCAAATGTGCGCGTGTGCATGAGGGCATAAGCCTCTTGCGGTATCGCCTCCGAGGACGTTGGCTTCGGATCCGGACTCGGAGAGGCAAAGGGTCTGAGTAAATTAGCAGGCCCGCCATGCAGGGCATTTGCATCTGCCCAGGCAGATACTCCGTATGACCTGCCTATGATGTGCTCGTTTTGACTCACGAGGCATGGGTGTGCGTGTGGCCACTTGACAGTGACAATGAAAGGGCAGAAAGTATGCTGCATGGCTCCAACAACACTGCGAGCTTGGAGTGCTGGCTGGCCCCTTGAGGTGTGTTGTTGTTCTACCCCAGGCGTTCTAGAAACGTTGAAGTCTATCACATGGTCTGCCACGCGCAGGGCAGGCACATATTGGTCCCAGCCAATGCTCCGGGATGGCTTTCTCTGGTCATGTGGCTCTTACCAATGGGGGTAGAGCGGCGGCACTCACCGCTCGAATGACGCTGTGGTTGGTAGACACCAGGCAACAGCGAGTCATGGCGCTCTGCACTGGCATCTTTCTGCATTAGGGTCGCTGGGTGACTTGGAGATAGTCGTCGATACTATAGCATGTTAGCTGTGTACGCACTACACATGGCAAGTCGCTAGTCAATAGGTGGTCTCCCAACGGAGTCTCGTAGGAATATGGTGTAACCTTGACCAACAAACAACCCGGGGAAGGAACTATGGTGGTGTCACATCAGTTATGTCACATCTTAGTTCCACACAGCATCCAAAGAGGCAGGTGGTATCATGGTCGTAACTTCCACGCCGGAGTAGGCATGTCCAGCCTGGAGTCCATACCCAACGTCTCGGATTGGGTAGTTGCAGAGCTGTATTTGTTGGGCGCTGACGTGGCCCGAGAGAGAAAGAGAAAAAGAAAGGGAAAGAGCGCTGTGGCGTTGCTATCTTGGCCGGTGTGTGTGATGTAGAGATACAAAATAGGCGAGCTTTGGGGTGAGGCAAGCCACGGCGCAGCCACCAGAACCACCTGTGTTGGAAGGTACGTCCGTGTATCTGTACATGTACATGTACATATACATATACATAGATGCAATCACAGCCTAATGCCTTGCCGTCCCCACATCTCCGCATTCCCACGGATACACAAGGCCGCCAGCCAGTCAGCAGTTCACTGGCTGGTTATAACGCAGTGCTGCTCCTCATCACACCAGCAGTCATTATCGCGGGCTTCATCACGACAGCCGTTTATCCCAACACTCGACAGAATGCCGTTTCACTTCCCCTTTCCGGTTCCTGCCACGTCGGGCGACGCTCACCCCGAGGCCGCTACCACATGGACCGAGCAGATCAAGCAGAAGGCTGCTGCCCCGGTTTCACTGCCAGCCACCAGCCCTCTGCCGTCGTACTGGGTTCGCGGGGCTTGCGATGCGTACAGTGATGGAGTGCTTCCAGCCGCAGCTGACATTGTGATTGTTGGCAGCGGCATCAGTGGTGCTATGGCAGCCTGGCACCTCCTGCAGGAGAGCAAAGATGAAGCTGTTTCCATTCTGATGCTGGAAGCACGGGATGTCTGTTCTGGAGCAACTGGTCGCAACGGTACGGAGAAGCCTGGTGTGCTGTGTTTCCCTGATACTGACATGGAATAGGTGGCCATACAAAGGGCGACGTGTACTTTGGGTACTCTGGCCCTGGCGAAGACGACGAGAGACTCAAGATCATCAGACTCCAGGAGGCCAACATCAACGGCCTTCACAGGCTTGCAAGCGAGCTCAACATCGATTGCGGCCAGGAAGAGTGTGACACGCTTGACGTCTTCTACAATCAGGCGGCATGGGACAGTTCCAAAGCCTCAGTTGCCGAGCTTGAGAAGGACGCTGCAGACTCCATCACAACAAAACACTCTTTGTATGAATCCAAAGACTTTCCGGCTCATCGCCACTGCTTTGCATCAAGTGAAAAACTCCAGGTCAAGGGCATCGTCGAATACGTCGCTGGCAGAATCTCTGGATACAAGCTGGTGAGGGGCGTCCTGGACAAGTGCGTCGACAAAGGCCTGCAGATCATCACCAGATGTCCGGTTACTGGACTCGACAATAGCCAAGGCGATGGGTGGAAGGTCACGACATCACGGGGAACTGTAGGCTGCAAGAAGGTTGTTCTGGCTACTAATGGGTACACAGCTGCACTTAGTTCGGCCTTTCACAAGGCGGTGATTCCCGTCCGCGGCGACGTCCTTGCTATCCGCGCAAGTCCCCAGGTTGAAAGTGCCATGACCAACAACAGCATGAGCTTCATCTACTCGGAGAACGACTTTGAGTACATGACTGTGCAGCCCAAGACGAGTGACGAGTTCCACAAGACTCTTATTCTAGGCGGTGGCCTATCTCACGGACCCTTGGGAGTGTCGCCAAACTTTGGCAACACGGATGATTCTACAGTCAACAAAAACACACAGGACTACCTAAAGAACCTATTGCCCCGTATCTTTGAAGAGCACTGGGGGGTCGACGATGCCGAGCGCCGCGTGGCTATCGGCTGGTCGGGCATCATGGGCTTCACGCTTGACGAGGCACCTATGGTGGGCGAAGTGCCCGGGCAGCCAGGGCTCTGGGCGTCGGTTGCATTCCAGGGCAACGGCATGACGCTTGCCATGAAGTGCGCCGAGGCGCTGGCCAAGATGATGGTTGGGAAGACGGGCGAGCTGGAGTGGTTCCCGAAGTCGTTCCGCCTAACCGAGGAGCGGCTGAAGACGGACGCGTTCTGGGACGGGTTTGGCCAGCCGCGGGCTACACCTGCTTCTCTGGGCTAGCAAGGGCAGGCAGGCGGGCGGACGGGCGGGCAGGCGGGCGGGCGGGCAGGACAGACGAGAGAATGAAGTCTCTGAAGGGAATGTGAGATGCTGATGCTGGCTACGCTTTCGATTGCGTTATTCCGAGATGGCTTCCCTTTGGTGACTGGGTGAATTACAAATGTTCCCTGATTCGGAGTTTCCCATAATTTGGCGGCGTTGCGGTCTCGGCAGCAGAGCCAGCCCAACTTCGGATGAAGCCTGATGTGACCGAGCCAGGCCAAGGCAGTTCAAGCCAAGCCAAGCCAAGCCAAGCCAAGCCAAGCTAAGCCAGGGTAGGGTAGGGTCATGAGGCCTTGCAAATGCATAGAGCAAGGACGAGAAATAAAGACAGAAAAACAAAAGAAGGAAAAAAAGAGAAAGAAGAACAAGGCGCTATGTGGGAGGATAGATATTTCCGACATTGTGGTTCTTCCCCCCCTCGCCTAGCAGCTCGACCGGAGTTATAGCTTAATCTAGGCAACACTGGTATAAGAGCGGACCAAGAACTCGGGACTGGGCTAGGGGAGAGGGAGGACGGATAGGATAGGACAGGACAAGACAGCACAGGAGAAGTCCCAAAGACCGAATGTTTTGTTTCCAAGAGGAAGCCGGACTAGGGCTTGTAAGGAACGAGCTTGTAACCAAGTTCCTGGGATTTACGAGGATAGGACAGGTTGATCAGCATAGCAGAAGGTTTCTTGGTAAGGGGAGAGAGACGAGAGATTAGAGACAAGACGAGAGAAGACGAGAAGGAGAGGGAGAGGGGAGAGGGGAGGGGGGAGGAGACGACTTTGACCCTGTAGTGTGGGTTAACCCTGTATAAGTTGTAACCCTAATACAGACAGGAATGCGGTGTAAGTAAGAGAAGAAGCATGCAGGAGATTAGCGGCGGTTTTAAAAGTAACGCCGACAGTGAGAAGGTTATTCAATGCAGAAGATGAGCTGAGAAAGAGCGAGAGAGAAAGAGAGAAGAAGAAAAAAAGAAGAAGCCATCGTGGCTATCTGGCCAGCCAGGCTAAAGGATGAGACGGGGGGGACAAGGGATGGGGCTGTTTAGGATGGGCCTGGGTCTGGGTCCGGGTCTGGCCTGGGTTCAGGTTCAGGTCCAGGTCCAGGAGGAAGAAGAGGAAGAAGGCGAAGAAGAGGAAGACAAAGACCCAGGACAAAGAAAGCTCAAAGAACGCCACGCCACGCAGCCGGGACCAAGAGATAGACAAAAGAGATTGAGCCAGGAGGAGAGAGTGAGAGCCTGGGAGATCCCGGACGTCAGAATACTTTGTGCCGGGCTTGGCTTGCTGCTAAGTACATCATAAGTACATGACACATTTGAGCAAAAGGTCCCGACAGTTTGGGTGTCAGTGACCCGAAAGGGTTTATACCTGGGAGGGGGAGGGGGAGGGACCAAGCCAGGAGGGGGGAAGTGCAAGTTTAAGCAGTGTTGACCGGAACTACGAGTTTGTGGATCTGTTTCTTTGTTTTTCTTCAAGACATGGAGACAGAGAGAAGAAGGAAGAGAAGAAGAGAGTGGCAGAGAAGCTGGAGAACAAAGAGGCGTAGGGTTACTCTAACACGCACCGAGACAATAGAGGTAATGATGAGAATTTTGGTGGCAAAGTCACATCCGGGGAGACGAGATGACACAAGAGAAGCGGACAGCAGAGCCAGCAGGGCAGCCAGAGTTGCATTGGGGATCTGGCAGACGAAGAAGAAGACGAAGAAGAGGGAAACATTTGGTAGGAGGAGGGAGAGGAGGAGAAAGGACAGGCCAGTCGGTGGCTCTCCATGTCCACAGTTGATTTGAGAGATGTGCAAGCGAGGAAGAGAGAGACAAAGACTAGAAAGAGAGAGAGAAAGAAAATGAAAAGAGGGGCGCAGATACACACATACAGACAGAAAGACAGGCATATCTGGACATGTGTGTGTCCATCAGTGAGGCTGCATATGCAGCTCAGCAAGATTAGAGGACAGGACAGGAGGGGAGACGACAGACTATGATAAGCAGAGAGGGCATAGAGGGAAGAGAGAAGAAAGAAAGAAAACAAGGAAAAAAAAGAAAGAAAAAAGATATTCCCATAAACTCCGTCTGCCCGTCTTCTCACCTCCATCTCCATAACTGAATCCCTCTCTGTAACGTTCTCCTCGCCTCGCCTCGCCCATCCACTCATTCACTCATTCACTCACTGACATGTTGACCGGAGTCCCGCGTTGAATGTCTACGGAGCGGCAGCAGCAGTGCTCGGATTGCAGTGGGAGACGGCGGAAATTTTCTTTCTTTCTTTCTTTCTTTCTTTCTTTCTTTCTTTCTTTCTTTCTTTCTTTCTTTCTTTCTTTCTTTCTTTCTTTCTTTCTTTCTTTCTTTCTTTTTTCTTCCTTTTCTTTTCTTTTCCTTTTTTTTCTTCCATCTCCTCTGGACTCGTCGGACAGACAGAAATAAACTCCCCGTTCATGATACTCAAGTAACGTGGAAGAAAAAAAGACGAGCTGGTGCGGGTGCAGGCCTGGGCCCGGGCTTTGGAGGAGGAGGAGGAGGAGGAGGAGGAGAGGAGGGACACTGGCTGATGCTAAGCGGGATTGTGATTTCTTTTTTTTTTCTTTTCTTTCTGTTTTTTTTTCTTCTTCTCTTTGTTCCTTTTACTACTACGAAAGCAAACAAGACTGGAGGTTTGTTGTTGGGAAGAAAAAAGACGAGGGAGATTTGTAGTGGTGATAGTGTTTAATTATAGGAATTAAGTGGAATTAAAGAACCAGAATGCCGGAAAGAGGGAAAAGAAAAGAAGGATGAAATTTTGTTTTTAAAAAAGGAATTAAAAAAAAGAAAAAGAAAAGAAAAAGATTAAAAAAAAGATTAAAAAAAGCTGAAAATCCCCGAAAATCCCAACTCTCACCAATCCCTCTCCTCCACTCACCACAACCTCCAAATTACCGCTCCTCTGCTATTCTCAAGCCCGTGATTCCTTGATTGTTCTGAAGTACTCGCTCAAGCCTCCAATATTGGCTTGCACCCTGAGAAGCAAACACACAAAAGTACGCATGTTGTATTGTATGTATGGACTTACATGTAAGTACATCTATCTGCACTTACACATGTGAGGTTCCTCTCCCTCGGGACCAAACAAGCTTGTCACTGTGGCTCTGGCTCTGTTTCTTTTGTTTCTTTTGTTTCTTTTGTTTCTTCTTCTTTCCGCCTTTCTCTGTATGTCTCTTGATACAGGACAAGACGGCACAATAAAGCTGTCGTGCCATGTAGTACTAGGGCGCAGCAGGGCAGGCCAAGCCGCAGCATGAGGCATGAATACGCATGTTGTCCAAGTAGACAATACAAGAGAGGGAGTCTTTCTTTTTCTTTTTCTTTCTGTCTCTTTCCGAGATTCCGAGCCAAGACACTGCAAGCTTTAAAAGGCTTGACTTGTCTAGGCCTAGTGTCGGTCAAAGTTGAAGCTAAGCCAGACAAGCAACCAACTCCTTTAGGGGAGGTCCAGAGTCTCTTTTCTTTTTCTTTTTTTTTTCTTTCTTTTTTTCGTGTTCTCTTTCTCTCTTCTCTCTTCTCCTCTTGAGCGAGTCTCCCTTTCTCGGGCGAGAGAGACAATCAATGCATGTTATGCATGCATGCATTAAGATGAGATTTGTTGCTTGCTTGCTTAGAGAGAGAGAGAGAGAGACAACAGGAAGCCCAGCACAACATGCACACACAAAACCACACAAGACACAAGCAGAGAAGCACGGAAATCTCCTTAAAAAGGCAAACTTGCCAGAAGCAAATTTATGTTCCATCTGTCCTTCTATCTAGCCTGTTGTGGCTTAAGTCTTGCACAGCACACAGCTCAGCTTAGCTTAGGTGCTCAGCTTGACTGACTGACTGAATGACTGGTTCTCTTTTCTGTTTTTCTGTGTCTTTCTTTGCTTGCGTGATTAAAGCAGGGTAATTAAACATGATTTGAATTAATTTGGAGTTTTCCTGGTTTTATCTGAATTCTTTTTGAATTTCTTTGAATTTCTCTCTATTTTCCGTCCCATTTTTCTTCGAATTTCACGTTCCCTTATTCTTCTTCTTCTTCTTCTTCTCCTCCTTCCGTGACATTTGCCGTGGATCTGGCTTGTCTCGATATAGACAAGCCTTGTTGGTTCTGGCCCAGTCTCTTGGGTTTTTAGAGGGGAAAGAGGAGGGGGGGAAGAGGGGAGACGAGGGGGGGGGGGCCTTGCGCCCTGGAGGGGGGGCTTGCGCCTTGGGAGGCTTATTGGAACTTGAGGCGTAAGGGAGAAGAAAGGCCGTGTGCTTGTTTTATTTCGATTGTTGATGTTTTGTATGTACGTGCCAGTACGTGCTTGTGTGTGTGCGTGTGCTCGTGTGTGTCCTTCAGTGTGTGTGTGTATGCTGCTTGATATTATACACTCATATATTGTATGGCGTCTTATATATACAAGTCAGCTCCTCTTTGTTTGCATCGTCCGCCGCTTACGTCCAAGAGCGAGCAGGCCAGCAATAGGAAGAGACAATTCAGACTAAGCCTGAACTTGTGAGAACTGAACCCTTTCTCTGTGGTCTCCAACTCCAAATCAGACCAAGCCAGGGCGGGCGTGGGGAGGTGACTTTTCATACTAGCTTCTACACTTGCTCCTACACTCACGCATACTAACTGCTACACTTGCTCCTACACTCACGCATACTAACTGCTACACTTGCTCCTACACTCACGCATACTAACTGCTACACTTGCTCCTACACTCACGCATACTAACTGCTACACTTGCTCCTACACTCAATCACTCACTCACACTCACACTCACACTCAAACTCCCCCCTCAAAGGCACAGACCCGAGGAAAACACAACAACACCATCCTTTGAAGAATACGTACCCTGGCCCGTTCCCCCCTCACCAAGGCCTACAAATCAACACAAGCCAAGGACAGGCCAAGGATAGGCCAAGGACAGGCCAAGCACAAGACAAGCACAAGACAGGACAGGACAAGACAGGACAGGACAGACAGCACAGGACAGGGAAGCGCCAGACCAAGGCGCCGGCTCCAGTTCCACGCTCCAACGTCTGCATATCAGCGTCCAAGTTCTGCGTCATAGCTGCAGCAGCAGTAGCATCCGGCCGGAATCCAGCATAGGAGCGTACCCAGCCTGTGGACCGTCTTCTTGGCTGGCTGCATGCTGTATTTGCATTTGCATTTGGTGTCTGTTTGTTTTGCTGGGTGTTGTTCTTGTTCTCCTCCTCCTCCTCCTCCTCCTCCTCCTCCTCCTCGTCACTCTCTCCCTCTCTCTCTCTCCCTCTCTCTCTCTTCTCTTCTCTCTCTCTGCCTCCGTCTTGCTTGTTATCTCCCCTCTCCTCTCCTCTCCTCTCTTCCTTCCTGCTGGCTGCACACGTCTCATGGTCCCTCTTTTTTTTTTCTCCTCCATTGTCACCACTTGCTGGCCTTTACCCTTTTGTTGTCATTCTTCATCCTGTCTGCAATCCTCTTCTTGTCTTTGCCCTCCCCGACATCGTTCTGCTTCCCCCCCTACCCTTCTACAGGGTCTGCCATATAGACTCACACCCCCTCTCTCTATATTCCCCGGCTGGTAGTCTCTTCTACTCTCTACACACCGCGCGCTTCAGTGTCCGAAACAACACACCCCTCCCAGCCCAGCAGGACACTGTCCTCTCCTCTCTCCACTCTTCTCCTTGTCCTCTATCCTCCTGTATCTCCGGCCTGGCCTGCTCTGGTGTGGTCTGTACTCCACTCTGCTGGTGATCTCCATCTCACAGTTCTCAAGGCCCCTCGCCATTGTTCGAGGCACAGTTGACAGCAGCCAAGAGTGTCACCAAGCTGAAGATCTAGAGACCCGGAGACCCGGAGACCCAGACCCAGACCCAGACCCAGACCCAGACCCAGAGACACGGCAATAGAAACGCCCAAGTACAACCACAGCCAGTCGGACATACTCGCTGCCACACCCACAGCCTCACCGTGCTAAAGTGACAGGGCTGTCGACAGCAGTGTGTTGGTCCCAAGACTGATTGATATCACGGCTGCTATTACTACTACGACCACGGCTACGACTACAGCTACAGCTACGGCTACAGCTGTCTTGGCTACTCCTCCTCTCCGTCCCCTTACCACTGTCGATCCAGGCCATCTACCGCTCCTCACTGGCACCAGAGCCTATACCACACAAGCTGTCACGTCACTGCCACCCCAAGAGACAACCAGACGAACAGACGAACAGACGAACAGACAAACAGACAAACAGACAAACAGACAAACAGACAAACAGACAAACAGACAAACAGACAAACAGACAAACAGACAAACAGCTGGCCACTCTAACCGGCCAGCTCTCATGATCGCCGTCCTTTGTTTGTCTTGGACAGATCGCCAGAGAAGTTGGTCCGCCAGAGCGAGATTTTCCCGCGGCCTTTTTATTTTTATTTTTATTTATTTTTCTTTCTCTTTTTGCTCTACATAGACACACACACACCCATAGCCATAGGCTTGAGCATAGGCACAGACATAGAGACAAGAAGAGATCAGCCACAGAGCAAGGCCAGCCAGCTAGCAGACCCTCAGTCCCTACGGAGCCCTTGAGATTAGGCCATAGGGGGCCCTCCCTCTGCCACTCCTACAGCACCACAGCACCTACGGGTCTGTCTGTCTGCGTAGTGACCTCGCCTCCTCTTCCCTGACTCTCCTCCTCCTCCACTTGACAGACACACACACACACACACACACACACACACACACACACACACACACACACA